>OOIL02000703.1:582882-614385 GCA_900332095.2 Cuscuta campestris
ACTTTGACAGTGGCGGCGGCGGGTTGGGCGAAGATTTTGGGCGGATTGAGGAAATGGGAAGGGAGGATTGTGGATAAGGATAGGGAAATGGATGCAATGGGGAGATGAGGAGCAATAGATTGGATCTTCTTCTTCTGCTGCTGCTCTTCAATTTCTTGTTCTTCTGGTTCTTGAATTTCACTTCGGGAGCTTTTCGGATCCATTTTCTTCAAGTGTTTCTGGTGAGGAAGGAAGAAGATGATGATGAAGACGGCGAGGGGAGTTGGTGGAAGGCCGAACGCGTACCCTCTAATCAATCTTATACGCTCCCTTCCCAATTTGACTTCACTAGTTTAAAAACAAATCATTTATAATAATTTTAAAATATAGAAAAATTATCAAAACTAGGAGGAATTCTATACTTTTAATTTTCAAAATAAGAATATATGTTGTAACAATGTGATACTGTTTATTTGTATTTCACATATTCTTAAAAAAATGCTCCAAAATATAAAATATACGGAGTACTTCGCAGTTCGCACTAGGTTCTACTCTGTATTTGATACTCCATAAATAAAAACATGAAAAACTTTTTTATGGAAAAACATGAACAATCTATTTTGTTTTCCTACTTGCTATATTTATTACCAAAACAGAAAATAATTAATTGTAAAAAATTGTATGGGATCACCGTAAACTTTTTTTCATAGTAATAGTGAGTTAAACTTATGGGACAAGTATCTTTGCAACTAAACCCAGATTTACTTTCATATGCATGTTAGAGAATGGCACCTCAATCATAAAAAATAATTAAATAAAATTTTTGAGCTTGGCACCTCAATCATAAAAAATAAATAAATAAAATTTTAAAAGTACTTAAGTAAATTCCTTTTTAAAATTTGCTTTTAAATTATAGAATGTGTTGGTCGTTGTAATTTTTCTTTTCTCTATATAAATTTAAAACATACGAGTATTTTTTTTAAAGTTTTCATACTCTAAAAAAAATCAAGAAACGAACATTACCTAGATATGAAAAGAGTAATACTCCGTACAACACATGAAATGGTTAACGCCTTGCTTGTGAATAGCAAACATTTGCTTAACACCTTCATATGAAAATTTATTTAAATAGGTGTGAAGAAGAACATCTTTTCCTTAAACGTGTTGTAACTAGTTTAATCAAGCTAAGACCTAATCTTTTCTTAGATTTTTTTAGACGAACTATTACTCATTACTTTTAGTATATAGTTTTTATGCACTTGTATTTAAATATGATTTAATTTTACTGTATTTCTTAAATAAATTTTAATTAAATGCTAAATTTAAATTCTACTTTAGTAACTTTTTGTTGTATTTTATGTTTTTAGATTAATTATTCTAATTAAAATAAGTATTATAAAAAAGTGCTTTCATAGTACACTTTGAGTGCATACTATTTTTGTAGACTTTCTCATATAATTTTTTTTATTTTTCAATTAAAAAATACAAATTCTTATTTAAATAGTAAGAAAATGTTTATTTTACTTATATGCAAGTCCATGATAGACCTTAAATCCACCATAAATATTGTCATTATAAAATAATATAAAAAATTGAAAGGAAAAAGAAAAGAAAATGGAAAGTGATATTGTAATTTTGGAAATGTTATTGTGAGTAACAAAATGTTTTTAAAAAAAAAATTTTTGCAAGGAAATGAGCATTGTGTGATTATTAAATGTGCAAAGACCAATTTCATAATATACATACTCAAAGTATATGCAAAGAAAAAGGTAAATGTACAAAATGAGTATTGTGCAACTTATAGATGTATATATGCCATGCCCATGTGAATTTGCTGAAGATTTTACTTAATTTTTGATTAATCAACTCATTATATTTAATTATGTTACAGTTACAATTTGTGTAAATTTCACATTTTAATACTAATTGAATAACACAAAGCAAAGTTTGATTGAAAGAGTGATTTGGGAGAAAACTGAATCAAGCGTGTCAATCACAGCAATATTACACACGAGGGGATTGAAAGAATGCATCCTTCCAAATACTACGTGTTACATATTAAAGAAAGGATAACAACATGCCAAGGGCACCCCCAAAGCATTTTAAATAGCTTACCTTCATTTCCCCACTGAAATTTAAGGGCATTTTAGGCAGAAAACAAAAGGTAGTCGGCTAAACAGCAAGATGTGGGCGATGCCCAACGACATTCAATGCAATCACCTGGTAAAATCATCATCATCATCATATACACCAAAATGTAAGACTTATTTGAAGAGGATCTAGAGACTGCTCGGGAAGCTTCTGGGGGAAAACATTACCTCAGAGAAAGAATTGAAGTTGAGACGCAGAAGGAAACGCCTGAGGAACGGTGCTCTTTGACTCCCAGCGAGCTTACTACTTCGGAGTATTGTGTATAAGGAGTTTGATTTTTTGTTAAATTCCTGTAGAAAAGGTGTAACCAATTTGATTAGGTCATGCTACAGTCACACCACGGATGACATCAAGGTTGACACCGCCACTGTGAGTGATTGTGTGTGTGGTGGTGTCATCCCTGGGATTAATGTAGCATTTTTCTCCTCCTGTAATAATGACTTCAAAAATGAGACCCGTTGGTTGTGTGTCCGCACACAGTAGAAAGATTTTGAGTCATTCATACCTCGGCGATATGCTCAAGCTCACCCATATCTCCGTTGCCCACCTGATTCTCCATCTTCCAGCAAAACTGGACACAGAGCTTCATTATGCCATCCAGAATCCTTGAGACTGAACCAATATCCAAGAAAGATTGTGAAATTAATGCGGCCAGGTACCTGCAAATTAACAACATGCATATAACCTCCACTTTAAGTGCCCGTTTGGCAAGAGCTTCAGCATTTACCTTTAATGTTTTGAAAAAGCTATCAAATAACAACGTTTAGTTCTATAGCAATTTCAAAGTTAATCTGCACCATAAAAAAACTATAACATAAGACAAGCAAAGCCTAAATTATAACATAAGACAAGCAAGCTTGTTGCGCGGTAACTGCATAAATGTCCAAAAGCTTGTCGCTCCTTAGTGCCCGACAACTTAATACAGGCTAATTAATAGATACTATGATACAACTTCAAGCTTTCCTCTTTACTTACTCTTGATGGAAGCCAACGAGTTCTGTGAAATCATGAGAATTTTGAATATGAGACTGCAAGACATTCCACTGAGATTCTATAACATCCACCTGGCCATGAAAGAAAGATCAACTAGCAGTGATAGGGATAAGAATACAAGAACAACAAATCAAACAATTAGTGAATACAGACACATTCCAATTTTAATCACTTTGTTGAGACTTAAGGATCATAGTCATCATACATTTTCTTTCCTTTCAAGAAATTGTTAAGATGTACTACGTATTTGACATGGATGAAAATGAAATTTGAAAAGTGAGAAGCAGTGCCGGCCCTGAGGATGTGCAAGATGTGCACCCGCATAGGGACCTCAATTTTGTAGAGGTTTAATGTTCTTACTATTCGAAATTTCTAAAATTAATGTTTTGAATATAAAAATATATATTTCATTTCAATGTTTTGCATGATTGATAATGAGAATCAAATTTTTCACTAACTAATTTTAAAATAAAACTACTCAACACAAAACAAAATTGGGCCTAATACATATTTTAGCACAGGGTCTTTCTAATTTTCCTCATTTCAGGACCGGCCTAAGTGAGAAACGAATTTGGGGATAGAGAGTACTTTAGAAATATATCGTCGGCATCATCATTATCAACACCTCACTGCCAGCTAGTTGGGGTTGATGGAATTTTAGAAAATTCTAAAATATGTACATATTGATATGCTTTTTGTTGTAATTGTTAGCCTATTATGCAAAACAAATAAACAATTATAGATCAATAAGGTAGTGCAATACTGCAATTTTGATTTTAAATATAAAAAGAACTTAAGAAAAATTATATACCTTCAAGATGGGGGAGTGATATCTAAGGAGTTTGGAGGAGTATAGCATTTCTATATCCTACACTTCCCCATAAATCCCCAAACAGACACAACAGTCCTTCACTTTTTTCCCCTCCCCTCCAACCGAACAAGGGCTAATGTTATGATAAGTAATATTGCACCAAATACTTTGAAATTATACGTCAATCTATAAAAATAGCCATACTCTGAGGTACAACAACGGAACAACAACCCAGTTGGATCCCATGAGGCATACTATGACTTCATATGTATATGTGATTACGTATGTCATATGCAAACAATAAAGATAGAAGGTCATACATAGATTACCTGAATATAGAACTGAAGATTTTTTATCAAGAAAGCCATATGCTCTCTTACATGCCACATTGGTCTAATGTGTTGTCGTCGTTGTTGTGATGTTGAGGGCTTTGAATGGTCATTACGGTGCTTAGCAAAGTCTGAGTGATCTTGATGCATCGAAGAAGCCCATGATTTTTCTAGTTCCATCTGCGTCCGCTTAAGTCGGAGCAAGTACTGGAAAATTCTTTGGTACCTAAACCAAATTATTATTATTACAACAAATAAATTGAAAAATTATGAGTATGATTGATGCTTTATAAGATTCATGCATTGCAAAACGTTAAATGTTATACCTTAGTCAAACAAACCTTTTTGTGGGGGTGGAGGCAAAAAATTGCAAAACAAAAGGAAACTATATGTTACACCACTTTCACGGAAGACACTTCATAGTAATAACTAAAATTACACTGCAATAGAGCATTGGGCCTTACTTTGAGAGGACTTCCTGAGTAATGAACAACTGCAAGGGCCATTCAACAGAATATTCAAGTGAAATGGCATCCCATCCATCAAGGGACATCTCCAATGAAGCATCTGATTGCCCTCCCAGCTCACCATCAGCATTTGCATTTGGCTTCGGCAAATCACGTTGAGCGGTTTTGAGTGGAATTCCAAAAGAAGGAACTCTGGGATTAAAAAACAAAAGGTGACCTTGAGCATCAATTTTAACAAACATCTCCAGTAAAAAAAGAACAATTAAGCAGATTCTAACCGCAAAGACACTCGAGAAAAGTGTTTATCCTCATCTCCAATAGTCTTAAGTGCAGCCTGCAAAGCAGTTATCCATGTTACAAAATTGCAGCACAATGCAAGGATAAGTAATGGGAGATCGTTGATATTGTTAAATGGGCAGCCATTTTTAAGAATTAAGGCCTAAATAAGAGTACACAATATATTGTTGGTAGTATTCACAAAGGCCAATTTTCTTTAAGAATCAACCAATTTACTTGTAAATCCTTTTGCAGTGTTATGCATCTGATGAACGTGGCCTAGAAAATGCACCAACCAGTTGGAAGGGAACCATAAGATCAGCTTCTGCAGTGGATTGGCGAGGCGGCAAACGCATGAGCTGGCGACTCTCCTCAAGGAAACTCTGGCATATTGGTGCACTCTATTTTTAGAACCTTCTAACTGAAAAAACAACGGCACTAAAGAACATTCAACATTACGTACCTGGAAGAAATCACCCTTTGCCAGAAGAAAATAATCTTTAAGGGCTTTTAAGTGGCCATTTAAGTCTGCACGTACAACTACAAGCTGCAAAATTCAATAAAACTTTAAAGAGCTATCAAAAAAATGAGGTCTGTATTAAGCTTTGCAAATTGGCACCTGCCAAAGATGACTAGCGGCAATTGCTTTAATTGAGTCAACAGCCATTTCAAATGTTCGCTTGTGGAACTCTGATGATTCCTAAATAAGGTAACCAACCATTTAGCCTAAGCAACAGAAACAAGACCATGGAATTAAAACTCATTGTTCCAAGACTGCAACAGTGGAAAATCCTTCAAAATTTGAAAATATTCGGACATTGTTTTAGGATGTCTAGCTACAGTATGTTTGGGTTAATCTATAAGACCTTCAAGTCTTGAAGCAAAGATTCAATCTTATCTGCCTCGGACTGTGGGAGTAAATCTTCTCCAACTGATTGAAAATCCATTGAGGAGTTCTTTTGAAAAGAAACCTCAGTGAATTCATATCTCTTTTGTACACTTTGTGCCTGCTGATTCAATGCTGCATTATTAAATTGAAAGGTAGAACTAGGATTACGAAGAACCCTGACTGCCTTTCCTGCAAAACAAATGGACTCGGCAACACCCATTGGAATATAATCTGGAAGCATATCCTGTATAGTAAATTTCAAAAAAAAAAAAAGAAGAAGAAAAAAGAATGAGCAATGCATGGACTTTCAAGTCTTGAGTTTACTTTATAGTTTGACAAACATGACCCTCACTCCTGTGTGTTTACTGAATCAACTTGTCCTTACTAAAGTTGTAGTTGTTAGGTCAAGCACCAGAAGGCCAGACAAAAAAGGCATTTCATGACTCATTACTAACCGTCATTGAAGAAAATATCTTCAACATCAGAGATTTATATGCCAGCCATTAATTGCAACTAATTAAGGTTATGTTTCTAGCAAAAAATTTCGAGAAAATGTTTTCATGGTTGAGATTTATGTAGAGTTAAGAGAAATAATGTGAACCATTCAATACTTTCCTTAAAAGGAATGAGAACATTATTTGGGACATCCCCAAAAGAAAAGTGGAGATTTTTCTAGACGGATGGAGTATTTAGAAAATAAAAATTGAAATAAACTATGTGTACATTGCCAATGGAGCTAAAAGAATCATTCTTGGTGACGCCATAAATTCAGGTGAATGATGGGCAAAATCAAAATGGTAGATAGGTACTTCAGATTTCCATTGCTTCTTACTTTCTAGAGCTTTTGGGCACTAAATGGAGTAAGGTTGTGTGCATCTTAACTCCCCACCCAACAAAGTTGAGATTGTACTGGTTTGTTATTGTGGTTGTTGTAAATTGACACAAATTGCTCAAAAGTACTTCAATTTTATAAAATAATACTCCTTTTCCCACAAAAATCTTCATGCTTTCCCTGGTTGGATGTCCGAATGTCCCAACAAAAACCTCCTACTTTATTTTCTTTTGGAGAAATGCACATGCGGCTCACAAAATTTCATCTAAACAAATTCCAACCACATTTTTCAACACTTCTTAAACTCTGTGAAAGTGAAACCAAGAAGTTTTTTATAGGAAAATTGGAATACGTGTTATGAAAAAATACGATCAAACATGACATGTTTTCACAAGAAAAATTACAAAAGTGAAGTTAAGATAGGGCCAAGGGACGGAGGGACTGAAGTTTATTTTGGAGGAGAGGGAGTATATAGTATAATGTTTGTCACATAAAGTAGAATGCATAAAAATATTTCTGTAAAGTGACTTCTAATTCCATAAAAGTCTTAAAGAACGAGGAACATCTAATAGGGTGCCAAACACATTAAATCTTTGCAGGAAAATGTTTTCCTGCCAATAACAGAGTTTCCCATAACAGAGCAAGTTTTTCAGTAGCAATTAAATACACTGTTTTCCAATCACAATGTTCATGAGTTCAACAAAATATATACAAGAAAATTATTTTTTGCACAAGACTAAAAGTAAATAATGGAATCTTAGTATACCAGTGAAATATGAAACCCCAAGTGCCAATCAGTTAGAGAAACATCACTTGTCGACAAATGTGCAAATTTTGGGATCACATCTGAACTTGAGTCTGTCTCTACATCTTTGTCATCTTGCCTAAAGAAAAATAAGGAGAAAAAGGCATTTAAAAACAGGGAAATGGCCGTTTTGGTATGCTAAATCTCAATTGACAAATAACATGCTTCAAGGTGAGATTTAGGTGGGGTGGAAGATATAAAATTTACGCAAGCTCCCTCTAATAAAAAAACATATTCATAAAATGTCTCACTTTGATATTTTTCAAGTGTTATTAGAAATAATTTGGTGATCAAGTAGAATAAATAGAATGCATAGGAAAGACACACAACACTTGTGCTTATATATTGCACTTTGAAGTATACATATTTCTTCCTTATTTGTAGAAATAAAAAAATGTATGGAATACGTAAAATCTCAAATGTAATACTTTTCAAACCCTGCCCCTATCATAAGATCTCCCTCAAGAGGGACGATAGAGCATCAAAAGATCATCTGGTGAAAGTAAAAACGTAATCAACTCTTTTCACAATTTAGAGGATAAAGAAAATGTTTTAATGTGTTCCCACAAAAATGACTTTATATTTGCAACCCAACAATCAACGCAACATGCACATTCTATAAATGGCCGTTGTAAAGGGCTATGAGTTTCATTGTATACTACTTGCATAATCTATGTATCTTAGAGAAATGGACAAATATGTAGAATCCATGAAAAGCAAAAAAAATAAAAAGAAAACATTCAACAGAATTGCATTGGATGGGGAATTTAAAGATGGTAAAGGAAAAAATCAATAGATTTCTCCTTGAAAAGTGGTCATTACCTGCCTATAAAAAATTCTTTGTATGGATCATGAAGAATCCCATAGACCATCCATGACATTAGTTGATTATACATTACTTGGTGTCCATGCCAAAAAAGCCTACAATTCAAGTGATAAGGGGGAGAACAATGTGAGCATCAAATTCACAGAAATTGTTTGATAGTAAACAAAGAATTTCTGAACAAGCAGTATGGACATAAAATAGATATGGGTGTTATCGGTTATTCATCATATACAAGCATCATAACATAAAAGTATTGGTATTTACACCTCTGAAAGCATGTCTGTAGTTCTGGAATGCCGCAGTGGCACCTTTTGTGCAATAGATTGAGAAGTTTCCCTCCACAAACACTATTACGCTCGATCTCCAAAATGAACTCGTGAAGAGGAGGCAAAAGGACAAAGAACTAAAATGCAAAAAAAATAAACTTATTAGATTCCAGAGAGAAAGGTGTGGATATCAGAACTCAAGAATGGGTTTGAAGATTGATGTAATATTACACATTCGACTGCCAAAAATGTTAGGCTAAGTCACATGCACGTAAATTTGCTACACAGAATACCTATGCTGTATATGTGTCATAAATTCTTGCAGCAATCAAGTTTCAATGCATGCACTACAAAACGGTATAGATTCAAAAAAGTGACCTTATTGAGACCATGGGTAAGTGTTGCTAAGATTGGTAATGAATCAGACAAGAATTTCTGCTCAATATGCAGAACAGCAGACCTATATACTGACAGCACCTCAACAATCCCATTCGCAATGGCTCTTCTGTAAACACTATGCTTCTCTTTCTGCCCCTTTAACAATTCAGAAGCTCTAAGCAATGGTGACTCGCTACTGTTCCTAATCCAGCTCAAATTACGTGACTTGGTTGCAAATCTGTCAAGTTCTCGGTAATAAAAACCTAGAGCAATTATCTTCTTCAGTACATCCCTGCATTAATGGTGAAATTGACAGGATTTATACATTAAAATAAAAAATCTAGAGTAAGAGCGAAAAGGTGGTTGGCTCACATATAGACCTAGCAATTTGTGCATTCGTACAGTTTTTTGTTTCATGCATACGAAAAACGTGTATACTAATTTCATCCTACCTCAAACACAAAATAAACACAATTGCAAATTTTGAATGTGCCTATCTCGTGTTGTGTCAGGTGTGGTGTATGATTTCATCTCCGTAGTATGGGTTAGTACGTTGTGTCATGTTTAGCCCGTGACTAGGATTACCATGCCTACATAGAGATCCTTTTGTAAAAAACTGTACCTGTCACTGGGTTGGATGAAGGACAGGTCAGGAGCAAGCACAAAAGTAGGTTCCTCGCCAATTGGTGCGTCGGGGGCCAACTTCACACCAAGTGATTGTTGGTGCTCTCTTTGATCAATAATGAGATCTCCGGTATAACCCAGTAGAGCAAGTAAGAGTTCATGCAGCATTGTATTAAGAAGATTAGCCGCCTTATTTCTCCCGTTACCCGCTTCACCATAAAAGTAAACACTAGTGAGTCTCAACACCAGCCATCCAAATTAAAAATTGCATAATTGTTCCAAACTTCAACTTCATTTACTTATAACGTTATTGACTTATTTCTAAGTTCCCAGGTGGTGGAACTCGGTGAAAGACCAACTGTAATGCCCATAAACCCACCTTAAATAATTCATTAAAAACATATACTATGGAGTGTCAAAAGATCCCTTCACAATTTATACAAAATCAATAGATTCATAGCATACAAGAAAAAACAGTGACACAAACAGTTGTATTCCATTGAGGCATTCATACAAACACCTAAAATGCAATTGTATCATCATAAAGTGCTTAGGTATTAGAGAACACCGCATCAGTACCCAACCCCCGTACCAGTAGTATGCGGCAGAAGAACGCGATTAGATGAAGGAGGAAGTTATGCTCTCGAGTCCACTGCACGCATTTTCCTTTGACAAATTTTGAATAGTTTCAGAAAGAAGAATGTTGGATTCTTCAACTCTAATTTGAGTTCAGTACACAGTGGCGGAAAGAAAATTTTGCTTTAAAGCTGTGTTTGGTTGGAGGTTGGGAGAGTAGGCTAAGGTCAAATTGAGAAGTTACCTTGTTTGGAGTGAAATGGAAGATAGGTAAGAGGAGGTGGAAGGAGTTAAGGTTCCTCTAAACAGTGAAAAATGGGCTACCGCCGAATGGGCCGTCAAACGAGGTAAAACTAGTTTTTTCCGCTTTGCCCTTCTCCTTCATCACACCTCTTCTTCTTCAACGGATTAACCCTCTGCTGCTCACTTCTTGCTGCAACTCGATCTCTACAATCGACAGACCCAGGTTTGTTTTTTTCAAATTCCAGCGCCGGTGATTCCAATTCTAGCGCCGCACTTTTTTTCTTCCTTTTTTTTCTAGCGCTGATTCCAATTCTAATTCCAAGCGCCGGTGTTTTTTTTCTTCCTTTTTTCCTTCCTTTGGTTCCAAATCGTGGTCTGTTTTTTTTTCTTTTTTTTTTGCTGTCTTTCCTATTTTTTTTGTTTTTTGTTTTTCTATTCTTTTCGTTTTTTGCTGTTTTCTTAATTTTCTTCTCTCTTTTTGTTGATTTTATCTAATAAATATCCAAACAAGGATATTTAGGTAATTTTATTATTTTACATACCTTACTTTACCTAATAAATATCCAACCACAATTTTTAATTTATTACCTCGCTTTACCTATCTTTTATTACCTACCTAATAAAATTTTACCTATCTCAATCCAAACATACCCTAAAGCTAAATTTTGAAATTGTGGACGTATTCAGTATTTTTCTTTGGTTTCACACAAAAAAATAGTAAGATAGTTTTAAGTTTTTCGTTACTTTTAGTATTTTGAATAAATTTTAATTGGATAATGGTATAGATTATTTCTAATAATTTTTTTCAAAACATTGACCTCTAACACTGATGTCGGACAATGTATCAAAAGTTTTTCTTATATTTTACTCTATCGGTCCATTTTTTCTTCTCATTTGAACAACGTTTAAAATTTCATTTTTTTAGTTATTTTATTTTCATATTGATATTTTAATACAAATTATAAATTATATTATTTAAAATTATATTAAATAAGATGTGACAAGAATATTATTGAAAAATTGCTTGTGGCAAAACCATATACAAAAGTGAATATTTTATATAACGTAAATGTTCAAAAAACAAATATACAATAAATATAAAATGACAGACAAATTTAGAAGTGTGTTTGATTTTGGTTTCGTTTTCACCCAAAACGAAAGACAAAACGTGATGTAAGTTAGCGATTTGGTTTGATTTTGCACCAAAATTAAGTAAACAATAAGTTATTTAGTTTTATGTTGTTTTATTTTTGTTTTTTGTTTTTTGATTTTAAAAATAAAAATTATAAATAGCAGACTTCAGGGATTTGATCGATGGACACAATGCTAGGCGATGGCATGTGTAGAGTCATTTCACTATCTTACCCCGTCATCTTTGGGACTTAATGACGAAGCAAGAATCACGATAAACTGTTGGACAACATGATTGAGGGTGAGATTTGCACCCATCAACATTATGTAGATGTTGATTGGCGCTAGGTCTACGCCCGAGGATGAGTTTGTATCCTTAATTAACCCCCTCCACCCAATATAAATAGATTGTAAGAGCTGGAGAGACATTCAATTATTGATACACACATTTGTATACTCTTGAAACATAGTAAAAAATATAATTTCAGGCACATGAATCCTTTCTTGGTCTATGTCATTCTTGTGTTCTTGCTCTGTGGTGTGCTTGACTTACTTGATAGAGTACTACTCCCTCCGTCCCCAATTTGATTATAAATTGCGGGTTACGGAGTAAAATTTTCTACTTTTTGAAATCATTTTATTTATAAATTGATATATCAATAAGATATAAAAATTACATATTAAAAAATTACGTCAAAAGTTCTACAAAACAAGAGGTGACAAGAATTTTTTATTTTATCAAATACTTAATGAAATCGCGTAAACAAACAAAAGTTATCGAGAGGAGAGAGAAAAAAATTGTAATCTATTTGGGGACGGAGGGAGTGTATTATTATCAAATATAGTAATCCTATTTTACACACGGTGGGGTTCTCATGACATTAGAACCCCATGTCATGGGATGACCCGGGGTGCTCCGGTGCCCCATTTGTAAAATTGACGATTCTTACCCCCCACCCCCACCCCACCTCGACTTGAACACCCCCCAACCCTTTCAACTGCACCCCACAAGTTGATTTTGACGTTGGAGTCAAACTTTGACTCCAAAGTCAAAATCAACTTGTGAGGTGTAATTGAAGTGGGGTAGGGAGTGTGTTCGGGTCGGGACGGGGTGAAGGGTTTACTGGGAGAGTTAGGGATAACAACCGTCAATTTTACAAACGAGACACTGAAGCACGCGTCATCCAATGACATTGTCGGGCAATGTCATGGAAGCCGTCTCCTTCTACACATTATATCATACGTTATGAAGTAGTATAAATTATGAACAAATTAGAAAATAAAACAAATTAGATCTTTATGGCGCGCATCTTCTGTGTTTGAAAAGTTTTATGTGACAGAAGAAGTAATATATTAAATTTTTTTTAGTACCTTGCAAATGTATAAATTTTACTCCCTCTGTCCCATTTTAAATTGCATGTTTTCCTTTTTTCTCCGTCCCAAAATAAGTTTTCTGTTAGTTGTTTTCGTAACCTTTTAAAAATGAAATACCTAAACTACCCCTAAAATAAGTCACTCTTTTTCACTTTATCTTCTCATTTATCATCACCCCTCCTAAAAAGTAATATCAATTTCGAAAAATCAACTCTATTTTTTATTTTTTTAAATATGGCCAAAAATCAAAACAGACAATTTAAATTGGGACGGAGGGAGTATTTTTTATCTAACTTGTACATGTATAAACTTCATGCGATAGAAGAATTTGTTATGTAACCTGTAAATGTATAAATTATATTTTTATTTTCATCTAAACTTTTAAATAAATTAAATTAAAATTAATTTAAGTCAAATATCCTAATATAATCCATTAGACACCCACTTTGACCAAACACGAGTTCACATCCCACAACCCAAAGATCTACTTTGGGGGAGAGCATATCCAATCTAACGCTAAAATAGATAATCACCTTTATAGGACTGATTAAGTAATTAATCAAACGCTAAAATAGCAGCATCCGAACAGCAGTAGAACTAAACAAACCGGTTCATATAACAGAATTATTGCTGAACCGGGGTGGTAATGAAGGCCCTAAACCGGCCTTCTCTTACTCACGGTGTTTTTCACCTTCCCCCGAGATTACCAGACTCAAGAGGAAGAAATAAGGCGTTGGGCAGCGGGTGAAATTCCCTTTTTGCCCCCGTTGGCGCAATCGAATCCGCATCCGCACTGAGGGCTCTCGAAGAAATTGTCGATCGTGAAGGAGGCGGAGGCGATTCCGACGGAGAAATCGATCTCGCTGCCGTCGTTGGTGACCTCCACGATGTTCACCCAGAAGAGGAGTATCTTCACCTGCACGCCGCCGAGATCGGAGAGTTTTCCGGGAGAGATCTTCCCGGTGATGGTGCTCTTGTACTTGAGCTGGTACCCGTCGATGGAGAAGCTGCAGGATCCGTTCAGATACACGGAGAACTTGCCGGTGCTGGCGTCCAGCTCGTAGCTCGTTACGCCGCGCGGGAGGAGGCCGACCGGGAAGCCGTACTGCCGCAGGACATCGTAAGCCGTCGGCGAATCGTCGGAGACCGCCGGATGAACGGCGGAGAGGATAGTTGAGCAGGCGAGGAATACGGAAAGCAGTTGAGCGGACGGAGCCATTTTCTTCGGCCAAATTAGGGCTTTGAGTGTTTAGCAAATGCTAACTGCAAAGGCTAAAAGTATGGTGGGTAGATTTGGTAGTTGGAGTGAAAGGCAGAGGGGAATTTTTAGCCTTCTCCTGCTTCAAATGCTTTGGTCCCACTCATTAATGAACCGAGTTAGAGTAATCCTTAATATTTTGATGTCAAAATCTCAAGTTTTGTACTTGTTCCCTTTGTCCACTTTCATTTTTGCACATCATACAATGCACTTCTTTAATTCATTTTATCTTGTAATTTATATATTAAAAAATTATAGAAATTATATATTAATAATCTATATGTTAAGACAAATCAAACAAGAACACACATGACTATATTTAGGTTTACACATTGAGAGAATTTGATGAGTCAAAGTGTTTAGATAAACAATTCCAAAAGTTTAAAGTGGACAAAAACTGAGAGACGGAGGGAGTACATATTTGCACTGATAATATTTTGTGTGGCTTATTGATCAATAATGGTCAATTGTAAAAAAAGATGTCTTGTGTTTTGAATAAGTTTTTAATGGTAGAGATTAATTTTGAAAATATCAAAATTAAACGGTGTTACTAAATTGTATTTTTAAAATGTCAAATTTAAATGTTAGATTTGTTGTCAAATAGGCACTTTAGTCAGTTACACTTGGGCCGAGTTTGAATTTATTAAGTTCAACTCGAGGTGGATAAATTGTTTGTCGTCTTAACTAGTGAGTTCGTGAGCTTTGAATAAAAGAAATTCAGGTTGAGCTCAAAAACTCGACTTAAAGATTGATTAACACTTGGTGAAGCTCCTCAAGAGGTTTTCATTATCTTCCAATGAATGTCAAGATTTGATTTACCATTTGTTGTTTTGTTTAGAGGAAGAAGTATGACAATGTTTATTGTTTCTACTTCATTGTCCTTCTAAACCCCATAAGCAAACATCAATCTTATACAACAACTAATACGAGTATTCAAACTTACCATTTGCGCACTTTTCCAGGTGAATAAAAATAATTTTAAGTATTTAAAAAATAAAAATTTAAATACACAAATGGTAAGTATGTGTAGTTTGTGTTCATGTTGTTTGTGACTCTAGCATTACTCATATTCAAAACACTTTAAAGACCTCAGTTTCTGAATTAAACACTAAAAGTGCTATCAAAAACATTATCAAACTATTTCGATCCGAGGCAGAAGCTGGGAATTAGTAAACAAATGTAGTGTCAAACACCAAGCGTTTATATATGGTCACATTTGAGTGGATTCAATTCTTTTTATTAATACGATCAATTGACATATAAAGAAAGGGCATTGATTCAGTGTCAATTTGACTTTAGCTGATGGAGTTTTGTATTCTACTACTGAGAATGTTCACAAATAAATTACTCCGGGGTAGCAAAGTAAAATCGAAAGAGCATTGCACTCTGTGAGATGATAAGTGAATGGATCTTAAATGTCTTATCCTCTCATAGAGAGAGTCACAAAGAAATGAACCAAATAGTCCGGAGTATGATCTGCATTTGGTTCAATGCGGCCTTATAATACGGAGTATTTGGTATCCCGATTTGAATTAGGCACTTCTTTGGCCCTCCCCCATCCCCGTCCATTGCACAAAAGACCGCAACCTAAAATATACACACTTTGTCTCCAAAGTAGCATTTCTCTTCAAACAAATTTCAAATAAACTTTTTGCTTTTCAACTTTTTTTCTTAAACTTTATGAAATCAAACAATTATTGGATGGGATTGATTTGGAAGAAATGAATGCAAGTATGCAACAAGAAATGAGTAACTGCTATCAAACAAGTAGTAAATTACGGAGTATTAATCAACACGAGTACGAGTAGAAGAAGAGCATATGGAAGTCGTACATACAGATGGATATTTGAGTGGATGAACTCAGTTCACGTCCTTGAGCCTTTTGATCAATTGGTCAAGAGATTTCTTCTTTGTGTTTTGCTTGGCACCCCTAGTTCCAAACGATCCAAATAGTCGGTCCGATTGGTCACGCAATTTCTCTGAAATGGCCACTACTTTTCTGTAATCCAATGCATTATAGCTCCTCTCTCTAATAACTGGATTCAAGAAATTCTCTGGGTGATTGCTCAGCAGTAAATTAACCAATTGTCTGGCCTCGACCAATGCCCCTTTCAACTGACTGGAATCTGCATCAGACAGCAGGGGAGTTTGGCTTTCGGCGAATGATTCCAAGAGACGAATATCCACATCAAGACCCGTGATGGCATTGATGTTGAACCTTTTAACAGATTCACCGAGCAATGCCCCAACCACCATCTCTGATATGTGAGCAAGAACATCGTGCAGAACTCTCTTGAGAACCGGAATAGGCAATATCTGTTGGGCAGTAGAGACAAGGGTTTCCAGGAAGATGATCACCTCGTTTGCATATTCATTCCCACCCTGCACAGGTTCATCAGCCATCCAATTGACATTTTCTATCAGCATGAGAAACCCATCAACTTTTTGCTTGAGCAAGCCAGAAAGTGTCACTTCTGCCTTTTCACTGGCTTTAGTCAATGGGAACTGCCTCCTGCCCCTGTCCACCATTCGCAATGGAATTCCAGAGAGTTGGGCGGCATGGCGAAAGAAGAAATCACAAGCCCTCTCAAACACAGCCATGTTTGCTGCCATCTGCATAGCTTGAGTGGCACCGGTAATGGAGGTATCGATGAGTTTCAGCAAAGCTCCATCTAGGACCTCATTCAAGAGACGGTCCAAGTATTTCTTGACCATGTTGTAGAAATCAAGATGTCCGCCATATGACATAAAGCTCACAGAATCTTCAATGAATGACCTCACTATTCTGCAGCAATCGGGAACCATCGACGAAAATGGGGCAACATAAGGAAATGCAGGGACAATATGTGATGTTTGGAGCTGAAAGGATAGAACATTCATGGAGTATTCGTATTCCTTCTTCATATACATTTGCTCAAGCTTGTCAGCAGATAGAGCTTCAGACATCTGCTTACGGCAATCAGACAGGAGGAGTTCATGATATTTATCCCTATGCTTGCTCAGAACATCAAACAAAGCATCAATAGGGTAGCCATAACGGCGCAATGTGACTCCAAGAAGACTAACATAGTCCTTTATCAACAGCAAATGGTTTGCAGTTTGCATTCTTGAAAATTGGTCTTCTAAGACAGAACACATCTTACCAACAGCTGTGTCCCATAAGTTCTCCACCTCCTGTTTGGATATCAATCCACCGCCAGTTCCCAGAACACGGTCCTCAACAATGAAAAACCCAGCAATCTGTGCAAAAAACGTTTGGTGGGACTCTAGAAAGGGCGTCATTGAAGATACCTGGAAATCAGATGTCAATTGAAGCTTTCTGTTCTCAAAATAGTATTGCTTGAAACGATCCTCAAACCCTAGAGTCTGATGTATGTGATATGCCCTATACAATGGCGTTAAATCGAACCCCAACATTCCATTAACTCCTCCATTGTTGTAACCGTCTCTGCTCTCAAGGCTGATTCCATTGAGCCCGTCATCATCGTCTTCTTCTTCAAGAACATAAACTCGGTCCCTCAGACTGAGTCGACTTTGCTCCTCGGCTTGTCGCTGCTTGAATCTAAGTTCCTCTTCTCTTTGTCGAGCGGCGGAGGCTTGTCCGATGGCTAATTGGCCTAGATTCCGACTAACAACTCGGATCTCAACGAGCCAGTCTCCGAAATCCTTGTTCACTCTGCGCTCAATATGCGATCGAATCGACGGGATCTGCTTCTCAAGCATTCGGCGGAGTGTGGATGACGGTGTCTCATCCAGAAAATCTCGCTCGATTGAGTCCACACACTTCAAAGCCATGTAGAAATTGTTCTTCTCGAGATGAGAATTAGCTCGCAAGCAAAGCTCAACTAATTTCGTGCAAGTCTGCAGGGATTCAATGGCGAGGCTGATATTTTTGCACTTGTTTCGAGCTTCAACAAAGGTGTCGAGCGAGGTGAGAAGCGGTACAGCAACGGACTGGAGCTGAGAATTGGAGGTGGAGAGGGACGACTTGATGGAATCGACGTCGGAGAGGAGGGATCTGAGGTCGTCTACGGCGGTGATGAAGTCCTCGTAGTGAGCCCTGCAGACTTCCTCGATTTCCGACTCCTTGGATCGAGCGAAGTGGCGGAGGTGGTGGAGGAGAGTCTCGGGCTTCCCGGAGGCGAAAGCCTTCCGGACGAAGGGGCCGAGATCGTCTCCGTTGCAGATGGCGGAGGAGAGGAGGAGTTGGTCAAGCTTGTCGGCTGATTCGCCGTTCTCGGACGGCGCCGGAACTACTTTCCGCCGCATCTTGGACAAGTTCATTGTCCGTTGTGGCCTTTGCGGAGCCGGAAATCCGCTAGAATGACGGAACCATTTCTAACGGAGGCAATTTAGGAATGGACGGGAAAATAGACGGAGAATGATGATGGGGAAGGTTTCGGTTTCCATTTTCACTTGGGAATTCTCGGTTTTGCCCCTGGCACTACTTTAACAAACATCGTGTCGGGTACTCGTGTCACATATGCGGACCGGATTCGGCCCAGGCTAAAAATGGGCCGGAAGACAAATAGGTCCAGACCACATATTTTGAGATTTAGGCGGTTTATTAAAAAAATATTGATCTAGGTTTTTATTTATATCTAATCCTCGCAACTTAAACAAGTGTGTTATAAATTTAAATAAAGAAATAAATAAAGTGTATAAATAAAAACGTAAAGTACATGTACCAAATTTCAAACTGGTTTGGAATTTTTTTTCTGATTTCGTAGCTTACGACTTTGAAATTCACTAATGTTCCGGTTTCACGTACACTTCAAAGCTCTAGATTTGTCATTTCTATAATGCTTATTGATAACAATAAAAAATTTACAACAGTTATTCTCGATTGCTACATGAACGAATTTCGGGCGATTATTCTCCATTGCTTATGAGATTTCGCAATAACTATTTCCAATTGCATGAACCAGAGATTTTGTAAGACTATTTTCAAATTTTACTATCTCGTAAAGATTTTACAATGACTCTCATTGTCCACTTCTAAGGATTTCTTTTATTATTTTTAGTCATTTACTACGTACAAGATATGCATGAAGAATGAAAATCACCCTTGCAATCACCTCGGTCTTCAAAACAAGGAAATAAAGAGAAAGGACAATATAAAAAATCTGTATGCTCTTTATAGTTGCAACACTTCTTAGAGATACATATGAACATGTTTCATTAACGATTCTCATATGAAGTGAGAAAAAAATTACAATTTGCATATTATGGAATATATTAATTGTATTTGAAATTTTAAAATTGAAATGTAGTTAATTGTGTGAAAATTAAAATCTAAAACACAGAATCTAAAATTGAAAGAATAGAGTCCAAAGTTAGAAATCTGTATATTCTAACATTGAGTAATTAATTTATTTGAAAAAAATGAATATTACAAAATGATGACAAATAAGCGGTGGCCGAGTCAAAGTAAGCCGCTGAAGAATGGAACTCCGGTCTGGGGCAACCACTGATCTCCAAACAAAAAGTTAGAAACCGTGAAGTTACCCGCATCGGTTCCATTGACCAGTCCGAACCCGGTCCAGCTCACTCTCCGCATCGTGTCCGAACCCGGTCCGGTATTATTAAACTCCCCATAGTACGACGTGTTGAGCGCGAAATCCCCGGACCAGTCGTGCCACCCCTGCGAATTGACCAAACTGCCCATGTACGACTGCACGTACACCGTCCTGGAATACTGCTTCCACGGCCGCCCCAGAAACGTCTCCGTTCCGCCGTTGCTTCCGGCCAAGTCGGCCGCGGCGGCGACAGTGCAGTTGAGGATCGAGATTCCGGTGTTCTGGTTCGGGTCGGTTCTGCCCTGGGCGGTGATGGCGTTGAATTGACCCGGCAGGGGCAGTCTCGGGAAAATATTGCAATTCTGGAACAGGGCGGCGGCGTTTCCGAATATGAAGTCAACGGTGCCGTAGACGTCGCAGTCCCTGTAGAACTGCCGGAGGGAATGGGTGTAGAGAGTGTCTTGGTAGGCTTCGAAGCTGCACAGGTAAAACGCCGACAGGTCGGCGCCGTTCCGGACCGCCACCGCTTGGTGCTTGACTGCCCCGGCGGTGTTGCGAAATGTCATGTTTACCCCCACAAATCCTTCTCCAACCACAGCTGGAGATGCACATAAAATGCTTGAGATACTCATTTCAATAAAATTATGATATTTCTAAATTTTAATTAACTATGAATTAAATGATTTTTAATTTACAATAATATTATTCTATATATATATATATATATATATATATATATATTAAAATTGTATAAGTATTTCATTTTTCATCTAAGATAAGGAAAATAATTATTTTGAGACGAAGGAAGTAAGTACTCTTAAGAAGACTTACAGAAAGTAGAAGAATTGAAAGTAGTCCAGCCATCGACGAAGCTCCGATTCCCAGTGATAATTGTCTGGTTAATGCCATCGCCGATCATCATCAAATACTTCTTGTTTTTCCCCACGGTGACATATTCCTCGTATACGCCAGCAGTGACATAGACGAGGAAATAGCCATCGGTGGACTTGGAGTTGTTGGGAGCGGCGGCAACTGCTTCAGTGACAGTGGTGAAATTGCCGCTCCCGTCTTGACTCACCACCACAATGTCTTTCACCAGAACCTGCTGCGGCAGGTTCTTGTTTAGCGACGGTGCTTGGAGAAGCTTTCTCCCGCTTACCCTATCGAAAATCGCCTTCGTCCTTTCCGACATCGTTAGCGGCAGACGGCCTTTTTGGAACCCGATTTGCTTATGTGATATCGATCATGTTAATAAACCAACTTAACCAAAAGGATTCAGGCTCTGAAAAGATAATTATATTCTAAGTAGTGAACAAAAAGAATATATACCTTTTTCTTCTTATTAGGAACCCAACATTTGGTGAACAACGCGAGAGAAACACTAAAAAGTCTTGTGTCGTTCGCCAAAGGCGTCACAAGACCATCCTTGACGCTCCAAGTGGCAGAAGCGTCTCGGAGCCCATCCACGCAAGTTTGCACGTTGGTGAGAATGGCACTGAGCAACGTGTGCACGTCCTCAGCCTCTGCCCCCGGGAGCGTTCTGGACGTGCCGTTGACCGCCCTCAGCGAGCTGGTCAAATAGTCAACGTTGAGACCGGCCAAAAGCTCGCAGTCCTCGAGCGCCCGGACTGCGAGATTGGTCAGCGTCTTGGATCTCCGGCGGATGTGGGTTTGAATCGCGGTTTGAAACTTGCGAGCGGCGGAGAGAGACTTGCTGACGGAGAAGCGGCTGTAGTCGTAGAAGTTGGCGGAGGTGTTGCCGCCCGGAAGCACTGTTTGGCAAAAGGTCGGGTAGGGCGTGGACTTGCACACGGTGGATATGGGGACTGGACTCGACGGAGGCGGCGGCTGAGAACCGCTGGATACGGCGGCGCAACGTTGAGGACACCATATCGGAATCATGACAAGAGTCATGCAGCTGAATAAGAGGAAAATGTCACAATCTTTTGCCATATTGTGAATATATTATCCTCGTATGTGATTAATTGTTTGCTTATATGTTTGTATATAATTTATATATATTCTGTGTATTGTTTACCCGATAATTTAGGATTGGGAAAAAGGGTAATCATATAAGATAGGTTGTTTGATTATAATTTATATAGAATGAATTAGGAAGGATATATATAATAATGTTGATTTGGTTGCAAAATGGAATTTTCACGTACAAGCAAGTGGATTGGATAGTATGAAAGCGCGTAGATCTCTATATACTTTTGGATCTAAGACTTTTTGAGCTCCAATACTCTCTTAGGTCTACTATTGATTGCATTGTTTATTTTTCCAAAATTACGATAACAATTGTTTTTTAGTAAATTTTAATTGATTATTTAATAAATTAAATTAAAATATTTTATTGTCACATCTTGTTTTATTCAACTTTTGATGTAATTTTTTACGGAGTAATATGTAAATTTTATTTTTATTTCTATATCAATTTTCAAATAAAATTAATTCAAAAAAATGGATACAAATTGTAATCTATGGGACAGATGGGGTAAGAAAGTTTGTATATCGGTCAAATCAAAACTCGTAGTTCATAATGTTTAGGCTAATTGAACAAACTCGTAATATTGTTTAAAAATGAAATTAGACATATTGATAAAAATAAAGTTTTCTCGTACCTTTGAAACTCAAGGGCGTATGATTGTCTATCCATTAAATCAATGCCATGTTGGTTTCTATTGTCAAATAACTTTATCAACGTGTCTAACTTTAATTTTAAAAAAATGAAAAATGACGCTAGTGCATGTTACTCCTAACGACTAACGGTAATTATTTTAGGTCTCTTTTATTAATTTACTTCTAATATTTAATACACTTTTTTTTTAACGAGAGGGTGTAACACATGCGCCATTTTGCAAGTTCTTAAAATTAATGTGAAGCGTATCGACTAATCTGACGTGACATTAGAAGTTTACATGACATTCATTTAATGGAAGGACATTCATACCCCTCGAATTATAAAGGCATGAAAAAAAATCTTAATAAAATATTGAGAGAGCACACATGTCTAAAACATTATATACTCCGAGGTAATACCTGAATTTTCATATTTAAGGGCGATTGAAGTATATATATTCATTCATATTTAATCCATATTCAAAGAAAGTTGAAATATAAAGCAAGTTTGTGGGATTAGGATATAGGTAGTTAATTAAACACGTTTTAGTCTCTTGTGCCAGAGCTACTATTACTTTATTAGCTTTACGAGCAGGCGACGTGCTTGCCACACCATTTTCATGAATGCCATTTCGTTCATTCTTTAGGCTTTAAATAACGTTTAATAATGATGCCAAGTAATTTTACAAAAGAAAACAAACAATTATGGTTCAACCATGTTAGGGGTACACCAAGTACCTTCTACCCAAAAAGGTGCACCAGCATTTTAACAATTCACACTGTCATGAAATGTCAATTCAATAATAAAAATTTACATTGACATTTTTGTGTGTCAAGGAACCCATTCAACCAAAAGCTCAAGCTTGTGGTTGTGGCCCAGGAACAGTTATTTATATTCTAACACGCCCCCTCACGTGCAGGCGTAGTTTTTTTCGAGCCTTGCACGTGAAACCTTAATTTTTTTAAACTGGGTGGCGCTGAGTTTCGAACCCGTGACCTCTTAGTCAACGAGGCTCTGATACCATGTCAAGGAACCAACTCAACCAAAAGCTCAAGCTTGTGGTTGTGGCCCAGGAACAGTTATTTATATTCTAACATTGTGTCATCATTGTAAACCATCACGGTATCATTACACTAGCACAAAATGTTAGTGATGCATTGTGAGTATAAAGTGAAATACAATTTTTGGGGTACACATAATTTAATTCATTATGGTTATATACCTTTTTAATGCCAAAATTAGACGTTAACGTTTAATGACACCAAAGTAATTTTTTCATAAATAAGGGATTACGAATTCAATCCGTAGTGAAGATAATAACCTTCGGTTTCTCAATAGGTTAAGAAAGTACGCATAAACAAAATCTACAACTATAATAGGGTTGGGTTACTACTGCTAGAAAATTTAGTGATGTTTTGAATTTTTAAAATGATCCTAATTTATCTTAAAAATGATAAAACTAAACAATTGATGTGATCATTAAATATATATTCTGATGTGGTCGTTAAATACTCCAGTATATATTTTCAAAATGAGAAATGCTAGATTCACAAACAAAAAAGTCACAAACTTCACAAACTTACTATGTGTGAACTTTAATAAAAAACTTTAAATGGTCTAGTGTAATTTTAAAATGAAAATTTAAACCATAAATGGTAAGTTTGTGATGTTTGTGACCATTCTGTTTGTGAACGTAGCATTGCTCCTTCAAAATACTAAGACTAAAAAGTGGAACCTCAATAATAATGTGGAAGTTAAATGTCATACTCCCTCCGTCCGGAAATATTCTTCCCACTTTCCTTTTTGGTCCGTCCGGAAATATTCTTCTCATTTCCTTTTTTAGTATACTTTTTAAGGATAAATATCAATAATACCCTTCTATTTTATCACAAATCTACTTTTTTACTACTTTTTTCATAATAAAAGAAGATTTAAAAGTTTATAGTATGTGAATTTTTGAAAATTTTGCATTTTTTTACTATTCCTTAATAAGCGTGCCAAGTCAACACGGGAAGAATATTTCCGGACAGAGGGAGTATTGATTGCCTACACACATAAAGACATTTTAATGAAATTAACGACTCCTAATAATGTACGGTAATAATGTTTCAGCTAAATAATGGAGTTTATTTCCCCTTCTACGAAAAACAAATAATACAAAAAAACATAATATTCTGATTAACCTAAAAAAAAGTGATACTGAGCTTGGATTGCATCAAATTGATACATTGCTTTCTTAAGAGGGAGGATGGAGTGGAGTTATATTCATGAAGTATCACTATCACCAAGAAGCTAAGTCTTGTTTGGAATAACATTTTCTATCAACTTTAACATTTGGATAAAATTTATTCCATAGTAAATTGACTTTAAAAACGTTACCATTAATTATCAGGTTTAGATAGTCTTTTCAAAAAGTTAACATTAATGCTTAGTTTTTTAATTCCTATATACACCTTAAGTGTTGGTATATGTGCATCTTCTTAGGAAAATAGTGTGTTTTCTTCTATCAACTTATTTCTATTACTTATTTAATATAATTGTATGAAAAAATTGATAGTTTGATTGTTCCTGAATTGAAAAGCGCTCTTAGTATAGTATCAAAGTCTTTTTAACCAAGAGGTCACAAAGTTGAAACTCATTGTAATTCACTTTTAGAAAAATAAGTTTTCACGTACAAGGTTCAAAGAAGTCATACGTGCGCGTGAGGGAACGTGTTAATACATAAAAACTTTCTTGGTGGGCCCAGGAAAGATTCGTATACTCTAACACGCCCCTCACGTGTTTGCGAGATTTCTTTTTCGTTCGAGCCTTGCACGTGAATATTTTTTTTTTGAAACAGAGTGGCGGGTTATGTTTGAACTTGTGACCTCTTGAATAATAAAGTTCTGATACCATATCAAATAACAAACTCGACTAAAAATTCAAGTTTGTGGTTGTAGTTCGACACTAGGAATGCACATTGTCACTCTATTTATTTTGAAAAGAATGACATGAACACTTCCTTTTTAGTCAAAATTATAGAAAGACTTATGACTATGAAAATAAAAGAAATTAAAATCATTATATTAATTAATTTCAAGTTCTTAGGGAGTACAAATGTACAATACATTAGGGAGTGCTTTATTCATGCATGGCTGAATTGTAAGCAGCCTGTCTGGGCTGGAGCAAGCTAATAAGCATTCACTCATTAGTCTTAGTTTGACGGAATCTTGTCCAATTCATACTTACGCTGCTATGCCTCCATTTGGTATTCTCAGAATAGGACCCAAGATCGAACCGGTCAAGATATAATTTATGATATATGACTAAAGTTACAATCGTTTTATATTTATACAATAAAAAGTGATTTTATTTGGTCAATATTTGCCCAATATTTTCAAAATTAAACCTATTTAAATTACATATTTCTGTGATATGTACGCTGTATTTGTAATCATGAAATGTATTTAATTTAAGAGATATAGTGTTGAAATCCTATGGATGTAGATTTTTGGAAATTTCCGCAAAAAAAGGAAACCTGGTTTGTCCATTAACCGGACATTTCTTACTGGTTTGAGCTGGTTCGTTGTAGATTGTGGTATATTGGCTTGGACCGAACTCATTTGGTCACAAGTTTGCTGGTTCTTGCTCAGAACGGGCTGCTCCGGTCTAATTCTTAAAATTATGGTATCACCTTTATTAAAAAAGAATTATATATCTAATACTAAAGTGCATTTTCAAAATTAATTTTGCATAATTAATAATTTACTCCATTCAAGATTATTATGATGTATCGTATGGCTTTGTCAAAATCAATTTGGTTCCAAATTATATATATGTGACATTTTAGTAAAATCTGATGTAGTTTTGATATGAGAAAGAAAAACGATAAACAAGAAAGATATCAAATGTTTGAAACTTTTACACCTAAATAACAAACTCTTGTTTAATCTCTTATAGACTAAGATTATAATTCAAATTAGGTAACTAATAAGTTATTCTTTTATTTGTATGGAAAGCACTATAACTTAGTTGTCATTGACTTTGACTATTGACTTTGTTAGGTTTGTTTGCATTCGTCCATTAGAGTGGGATGATTGTTATTGCTCCGCGGACCCTCACCCTGGTTGTCATTGACTCATAGTCTTATACTCGGGGAATATTTTTGGTTTGATACAAGAGAAAAGGTCACCCAAACACAAATATCCCCCAAAAACAAATCCAAGCAACAAGTTGATCCAAACACAATAAACAATAAGAGACAAGATTTTAAGGTCGAGAACTCTTTCAACGTGAAAGAGTAAAAATCCACGAGACTCTTCTGTCTGACCAACTCCAATAGCACGAAAAGAGAGTACAAATACGCAATACAAGAATACCACAGTGATATCTAGCCCACATCTACAAGCATTTCTATTCTGGAGTTCATAACACAATGTAACATTTAGAATTCGATCTTCACCGTTATGGGATTCAAACTACACTGGTTTTAGGTGTCATAAAATGACACTGATTCATTTGAGACCAATTTGGTACTCTTCAGTATGAGTCCTCCCTAGCGGCCCGGGTGACAATCGAATACCAAAATGGTAGCGAAATTGCAAAATTTGCCTCATCCTAGTGCAGTAGATGTTAACCAAACAGCATAGTTCTATGATTAATTAATCATACTAGCTTAACTTTTATTTAATGTGTAGCTAGAATTTGTTGAAGTTGGAGAACAAGACCGCCATAGATGCCAGACAAGGCAACAATACAATGCAATACTTCAAGAAAGATATCCCAAACAAGCACGAGAAACAAGAACACATTACCGCGGTCAATGCAACAACTCCTGCAATTACCATTCTCCTTTCTGATCCGAACGTGGTTGTGAAACGACGGTCCAGAATATAATTTTTCATCTTCATACAATCATCGCTATCATTTTTCTGCTGCTTGTCGCCGCCATTAATGGCTTCCGCTATTATCTCTTCTTCTTCTTCTTCTTCTTCTTCTTCTTCTTCTTTCACATTATGCTCTTGGAGTCTCATCAGACCATGAATGGCCACACCATCTTTAGGATCATGAATAGAATCTAAATCTTGGGTTTTCACTACATTATTCGTTGTAGGATCATCAAGAATATCTGGGTATGTATATTTCTTTTGATCATCATCATCATCATCATCGTTATCTACACAACAGGTAATTTCCATTTCTTCTTTTGCTGCAGAAACATCAAACTTCGTCTCATTCAAATCCCCCGTAGCATTCGGAGGGCTTTCTTGATCTTCTGGAATGGTGTCATGGACACCACTTGCTGGGCTCTCCAGTTCTTCATCATCGCTCCCCTGCATATCGGTCTGGTTGTCTCTGTCGTTGGATTCCGAGGACATAGACGACCCATTAAATTGATCAAATCGTTTGATTATTTCAATTTAGCTAGCATCAATTCTACATTGTCATCTACTTCATACATTCAAGTTACTTACCCTTGTTTAGAATCCAATGTTACAAAATTTGGGGTATAATTGGCACATGACGGATATGAATCATCAATTTTTTTTATTTGTTTTTACTATTGAAATGTAAAATAAAATAGAAACTGAATTAGCTAACCGTAAATTCACGTGTTCTTGATGATGCGTGAGAGGGGAAGAATCTGGTAGGATGAGTTGAGCCGAATTCTTCGGCAAGTCCTCATCGTCGCCGACACTGTCGGCCTCCGCGCCGCCGTCCTCCTCCGCCTCTGGGGTGTTATGGACCTCGTCAACCGGTTTCCTCCGCCTTCGGAAAACTGAAGAAAGAATGGCAGTGGCCATCAGCCCACCGACCAGTACCAGAATCCCGCCGCTATTGCCCAGGTTTAGCTGCACCTTTGTCCTCGTCCTCCCCTTCCCGCCGTCTCGCCGCCGCCCGTTGCTCTCCCCTTTCTCCGGCATCTCCGCCATGATCAACTAAAAAACACGGACTGTCAAATTCAGTAGAGTATAAATCAACAGCTACCGATTGATTGATTGACGGAGAATTCGGAATTTAAAGTATTACCTGGGAATTGTCGATCATTGACGGGGAAGGGGAACCGAGTGCTCTCCAATTTTTATTTGTACTAAATGAAAACAAAAAAAAGGAGAGAAGAAAAATAGAAAAAAAAAATTATTTTCTTTTGTTTGGTTTAAACAAAATAAGGAAAAAAGAAAATAGAGGTGTAGATTAGTTGGACTTGACACCGGTGTAAAAGAGGCGTCACACGGCTCACACCCCTTCCCGGTATGACCACCTTGACACCACCAACACGACAAGCAAACTTGGTCGTGATCACACCACCTCTGCCAAATGTGGCGTGGTCGTGATCATTAAATTATTTTTAACTCAAATCAATCAAAAAATAATTAATTTTAATTTTAACAAATCATATTAGTTCACACATTTACACCTCATTATTTTTCTTCACACCCTCACAAAATATATTTCTATCACTCCATATTTACACCACTAATAATAGATGTTTGTATTATGTTACTCCATGCGTTCAACAATTTCTGTTTCGATTTGACATGACACGAAGATTAAGAGAAATTAGAAATTTTTTAAGATTTTCCATGTTTGTTTTGATGTGATAAATAAAGTCAATAGTCTAAATAAAAATAGGATTATAATGGAAATATCATAATAAAAAAATTTTAAAAAATGAAAGAACCGAAAAGATACTGAAAATTATCGGAAAAAACGAGAAAACTAAACCAAAAAGTATTTAACAGAAGAATACCACTAAAATACTGAATCCTATCGAATCGAACATTCGGTTTGATATTTGGGAATGGTACAAGGTAACTCCACATTCCCAAAATCCGAACTGAATATCTATACTAAAATATTATAAATATAATAATATTTTTATATTTTTTCATTAAATAATAAGTTTATTTTTAATATTTGGTTCAAATTTGATTATATGAACATTGTAATTTTATTTGAGCTTTAACTTTTTGTAGATGAATATAAAATTATCAACACACAATATTGAAATATCATTTTGTTATCATCCATTCACTTCAGAAGCATGCGTCATAAGCATTAATTGCATTTAAATTTAAATTTTTTATTTTTTTGTGTTACTTTATTTTAATATACTTTGATTCGCAAAAATAATAATTTTGCAACATTTTAAAGTTTAAATTGGATGTGTATGCATTGATTCTTGATTTGTCTAGTCTCATTTAAAAACACTATAAACGATTTAGTATATCTTCATTTGATATCGATTCGGTTTCAATTCGAGATGAAAAAATTAATCCTATTTAAAAATACTGTAAACGATTCGATATCATAACGATTCACTATAGAACCATGTTGATTCGGGTTTTTTACCCCCTAATTACATTATCCGAACCAAACCCGACAGCACTTCGTATTTGGGTTGGATTTGGCAGGCCCACAAGTATGTTTATTGGGCCAAGTCATTGTATTATAGTAACATTTATGGACTGTGGGTTTTATCTGACGTAAACGGATTTCAGCCCATTAATCTGAAACCCTAGACATTTGAAGGATATAATTGCTCCGCTGCCTCCGAGTCTTCATTTCGGCCGGTGTTTCGTTGGGGAAAATGGTGTCTCTGAAGTTGCAGAAGCGGCTCGCCGCCAGCGTGCTCGGTTGCGGAAAGGGGAAGGTCTGGCTCGATCCCAATGAAGTCAGTGAAATCTCCCTTGCCAACTCGCGTGAGATTCGAAACTCCATGTTTCTGTCGCATAATTTCGTATTGCGTAACTGGAAATTTCTAGATTACGTGATTTCATTGTGTTTTTCGTCGTTGATCGAATCGAAAAATTTGGAATCTTAGTATTATATGTTGCTTGTTGATGTTTCAAATTCTGCAAAAAGATGAAATCTTCATATTGTTACGCTCTTGTTGATGTTTCGAATTTTGCAAATATTGAAATATGCAGGCCAAAACATCAGGAAATTGGTGAAGGATGGGTTTATTATCAGGAAGCCAACAAAGATCCACTCCAGATCTCGGGCACGCCGGATGAAGGAAGCAAAGAGAAAGGGTCGTCATTCTGGATATGGTAAGCATCCTACCTAATCTAATACAAACGTTTGATTTTACCTCAGTGTATTCAAAACAAAATTTTTAGTTTTGCTTGAGAACTGGAACACAAAAGGTGTTTATGTTGTTTGAGATGCGTGGGTTTGTACACCGGTTTGTTGTCTCTTAAGGTAAACGCAGGGGTACAAGGGAGGCCAGGTTGCGGACTAAGGTCCTTTGGATGAGGAGGATGAGAGTGCTTAGGCGTTTACTTCGCAAGTACAGGGAATCCAAGAAGATAGACAAGCACATGTACCATGATATGTACATGAAAGTGAAGGGAAATGTCTTCAAGAACAAGCGTGTGCTAATGGAGAGCATCCACAAATCAAAGGCTGAAAAGGCCAGAGAGAAGACTCTATCTGATCAATTTGAGGCTAAGAGGGCCAAGAACAAGGCTAGTCGGGAGAGGAAGTTCGCAAGACGTGAGGAACGATTGGCCAAGGTAATATTCTGACTGGACCTCACATAATGAAAAGATTAGCTCTGTTTACAAATGATATGTATATTTTCTCGCTCAAAGATTAGGTTTTTTTCTTTAATCCAAATCTTGGTGTTCATGGTTTTTGTTCTGTGTTTTCTATTTACATTATGCAATTTTAGTTGATTTCATATGATCATAATACATATTTACAACTATGATATTTCTGACAATTACTTTGTATATCAATGTTTTGTTGTTGGAAATTGGAGTTATATCAATTTGGTGTAAGCACATGATCATTTCCTACCCATTTAGATTTTTGGTGTTTGGTTTGATTTCTTTGAAAGGAGAGGAGTTTATTGCTTTACAGATCAATAGGGGGAGAAGAGGCTATGGTAGCATAAGGGGGTGTTTGTTTTTTCTACGGGAAAAGGTCTGCAGTCTGCGGACCACTACTGTAGACATCTGCAGGAGAAGTGGTGGACCGAAGGTCTGCGGTCTGCAAGAAGAAGACTGTTTGTTTTTTAATGTCTGTACATTGCTATATAAATTAATAGTAGTAGTGTACGGTAGTGGTGTATGGACGATTGTGGTGGTGGTGGAGGGTGGTGGTGAAGGGTGGTGGTGGACGTTGACGCCGGTGGTGGTGGACGGTGGTGGTGGTGGCGGTGGATGG
>OOIL02000703.1:614446-638539 GCA_900332095.2 Cuscuta campestris
GGTGGACGGTTGTGGTGGTGAAGAGAAGTAGAAAAAAAGGAGAAGATGTTAGAAGATGTTAGAAGACACTGGTTAATGTCTTCTCCAAGAAGATGCCAGGAAGACCTTTTTGAGTGAAATGTCTTCCAAAAAACAAACAATCTGCAGAGCCCATCATCTGCGCGCGTCTGCGCGGCGCAGACAAAAGATGCCAGAAGGTCTTCTGGCAGAAAAACGAACACCCCCTAAATAATGATCATGTTCAGCTCTTTTTCTCTAACTTTGTGTTTTTGATTTGCTTTCTTTACTTGATTTTGACAGGGACCAGCAGAAAAGGAAGCACCAGCACCTGCTCCATCTTCCCAAACCCAATCAGCCCCACAGTGAGTTTCCTTGGAGAGTAGTGGTTTTTTTCATTTGCTTTGATTGATTGTCTACTCACCGCTCATGAGTCTTTTTGTTAATATCTTTGTAGGGTATCTAAGAAATCAAAGAAGTGAAACCGTAGTCCTTCTCCTGCAATTCCAAGGGGATTACATTATGTTTGGTGATCCTTTGTTGTCATTTTTTGTTTTATTTACAAGTAGAAGAGTACTATTGAGTTCAAGACAATGATGAGTTCATAAGCATTGTTATTATGATTTCTTTTGTAGTGTTTTTTGTTTACTCTATTCTAACTATGCTCCCTTATGGAAAGAAAAAGGCCAACTTAATCTAAATTTGAATTCAATCGACTAATCTAAATATATACCCGTTGGCATTCATAAAACGGTTAATTAATGAATATTTATTCATCAAACATGAAGTTGTATAAATTTTCAAACCCTCTCTGAAGAGTCAATAATGTCCTTGACGGCTTTCATACCCTATCGAGTTAATATTTTTATTCATCCAACATGAAGATGTATGTAGTTAACTGGCTTGAAGATTAATGTTTTCGTTTGTTTGTGATAAAAGTATTACTCCCTCCGTCTCAAATTATATTGCCTGTTTACTATTTACATGGTCAAACTCTATTCACTTTTTTTCTCTATTTTCGTTAGCAATTTGATAAAATAAAATAGTGTTGTCACTACTAGTTTTGTAGATCTTTTGATGCAGTATTTTGATATGTAATTTTTATTTTTTAACTCTATACCATTTGTCATATAAAATGATTTGAAAATAATTTCAATCAAACATCGTACGTAAACCGAAACAGGCGTTATAAAATGGGACGGAGGGTGTAACTCGGTAGAGTATGAAAACCGTCAAGGGAGTACATTATTGGAAAATCCTCCACTAGTAACTATAAGTTCAATAAGATATTATGACATACACTTAATTAAAGTTCTAATGATGCTTTGTTCAGAATTTAATGATTCCATTCTTATTGTCATTTTGAAAAATTAATAGTTATAACTTAATTTTATCAAACAATCAATGAAAATGATCCACAAACAATCAAGCTTAAGACTTAAATGGGGGGAGTGTTAAATGTTGAGAATAAAATGTTATTTTTATTCTGACATTGCCGGACAATGTAATAATAAAATGGGGGGAGTGTTAATTTTTATTAGAATATTTTTATTCTAACACCATACCAAAGACTTAAATGGTAAAGCATTTTGTTTTAGATCTCTTAGCAAAATTGTTGTTTTTTTGGGAAAGGAGACTAATAGTGAGGTTGAAATCAAAAGAAAAAGAGTGCTTCTTTGGTGCTTACCATTTCTGTAGACCTTACATAAAAATTCTTTTTTTATTTTTTATTAAAAGACATCCATACTTTATTTTTTCCGGCAGTATGACAATTACAAATAGCAATTGTGAAGTTAAAATGGTAAGTGACCGAAATTATAGTAATAATTATTATAATTATTATATTTATAATAATTAAAGAAAGGTAAGTTAAAATGGCGGAAAGGTAAGTTAATTATTGGTAAGTTAAAATGGCGGAAAGTAAATATTTTCTTATTTTAAATAACTAAATGCATTTCGAAAAGAATGAAAATTATATTAAGCAAATATAATCTTTAAATAAAGTATATGCATGCAAATATATTTTTAAAGTTGCTAATACAAAAATGTTTATTATTTATTTATTTTTGATAAAGATCTATATTAATTTAACCTTTTTTTGTGTAGGAGTGTTCGGTTAAATTGTACGTTATGGGAAAATCATGTGAATGTTTTGATTATGGTTTGAATGCAATGGGTTCGACCATTACAATTCTGATGTTGCAAATGGTGAAACCTAAACTATACAATGGTATTCTTATAAATTAATTCAAATTATTTTTGAAATTCATGTACCCAAAGAATTAATTCCAATTGTTTCTGATATGCAATGAAGACAATATTCTCACAAATTGTACAACTAATGTAGTCTATATAGAACTCTTTCGAAATTTGTAAAGTAATGATATTTTTTACCTTAAAATAATATAATCTCTATATTTTATTGCATCTCATTTTTATTATTGAAAAATGATTTGAATTTAATAACATAAAAATGACTTGTGCAATGCACAGGTGTGATACTAGTCTTTATTTAAGTAATAAAAAAATATTTATTTTGCTCATATTTAAGTTATTTGGTGCCTTTATAAAATTTGCAAAGAAAAAATTACTGGACACTTGTTCTGTTCCAAAACAAAACGATATTTATGAACATTACAAATAATTTAAATGCTCGATTACAAAATCCAAAAACCCAAACAAATACCTAAAAATAATGGCAACTAATTAAACAAAACCGTGGACTGGAACTGAAGTCAATTTGGGACCTTCTTTTTCTTCTTGGAGACGAAATCCCTGGGATCCATACGAACTTCAGAAAGCATTTGTTCCCAGAGAGACTCAAACTGCTCATGAAACCCTTCCTGAAACCAATCCATTATTTCCCCAAACAGTTCCTTCGGGTTCGTCTCCCACACTTTCTTCAGCGCGACACGACTGTCGATTCGACCCGCCCTGCTGCTCTTCATTCTACTCAAGAGATTCCCCACCCGTTTAATGCCCGAAGCTTCCGGTCTCAAAATGGTACCCGGTGGGGCCGCCATGAACTTCCTCGCAGGTTTCAAGCACGGCAAGACTTTACCTTCAAGCAATGCACATGCAAAGACCGTTACCCGTTCCGCTTTACCTTCAAGGGGCCGAGAATGGAGCGGGAGCTCCCACAAGTGGGTCCCAAAAGTAGGCTTGACCCAACAGAGGACCTCGTCGATCAAACGGTTGTAAAACGGTTTTGGGTCGGATAGCGGGGCAGAAAATTGGCACATGGACTGACCGTATTTGACAAGCCAGCTTGCTTCCACGCGCGTTGCCCCGTGGATGTACGGCCTCTTTGAATGCATGAGTTCACTGTAGACTAGGAACTCGGGTGCCGACTTTGAAACGGCCGACCGACGGTGGAGGAATACGGTTTCGGTTACCATGCAAGCCTGGTAACGGACCGAAGTCGCTTTCATATCTTCTTGGGACAGACCTGAAACTCGTTTGATTCGTCGGGCAACCCGGTCAGGCCAGCCTGCAAAGATAGCTTGCCCCAGTATCTCCTCTTCATTCAGTTGGAGAGACTTGTGATTGCCAGAGCAATCCTTCCAAGAAGCTTCTACGTCCTCAATTGTTCCATGACCCCATGAGAAATCCTGCGGCCCTTCACCGTTTGGGTCCATTTGACATCCAGATACTAAAAAAAAGAATATTTGAGGGAATTAAAAAAAGAATTGAGGGAAAATAAATTACTCTAAAACTACATGAATTTGTTTCAGAGCCCGTTGGTAGCCTCATTCGGTGTTATTACTGTTGTGCTACAGTCACACACTACAGATCACGCCAAGAGTGACACCGCATGATTATCCCACACACAATGAATGCGTGTGAGATTATTTCTGGTGGTGTCGTCCTTGGAGTTAAAGTAGCATTAGTGTAAGAACAAACAACTTTTGACTTACTTATATGGCTAAAAGTAGTTTAACCCATGCTTTTAATTCCATACTTCAACCATATTTCAGCCAAGTAATCATTTCAAATTGGGCTCTTAGTATATAAGATTATTTGATTTTGAAAAAAAAAGTATTCATATTTTTCAAGCAAATTATATGGTGCGTGCTAGCATGCTCATTATGAAGCACGCTGTTAAACATATGCACATTTCACAACCCTTTCCATTTCAAAGGTAAAACCAAACTAAATTAAATAAACTCTCATTAGCCATCCCCCCCCCTCCCCAAATCTTATCATTTTCGTTGATAGGAACATACCTTTTGAGTTGAACACGAGGTGAAGAAGTTGCTTCCTCAGTTTTGACATCTCCTCCATGGTCTTTAGGTGCAATCCATTTTCACTACAGAATGCCACAGGATTTGTAGCCAGTTCAAAACACCGCAAAGCATTAGCTGTGGTCAATGCATCACTAGTGGGGTTCAAGAATTTCGCCCGGGCGACTCTAACAGTCTCTTTCATCTTCTTTTTCCTCAACCTTTCTTCCTTCTCGTCGGTTCTCTCCCGAACTAGTGAGTGCCCAACAAGTTTAACGTGCTACTTTCCCAAACTGTTCGAGTTACGTCGTTGGCGACGTTGACGTATTCGGTTGTGACACAAACTGGCAAATATTAGAAACTGGAAAACGTAGCAGACTTATTGACACTCCTCGTACGCCCTCACTGCACCTGAGTAACCCTTGGCACGGTACCGGAATGGTTATCCCGTCAGCCACCCGTTGACATCAAGTGCTTGTAGAACTTTTAAGCACCGTTCTGCTTCAGTCAAGGCAGTTGCTTCAGGAGGAGTTGGGAAAGGGAATTTAGTAACCTGAAATTATAGTGAGATGAATTGGCCATTAGTCTTGGAAAAATATGTAAGAACAACAGACACAGTAAAATCCAACAAAAGGTAGGGTCTGTGGAGGGTGGGTGTACATATACCTTACCCCTACTAGGTATTAGAGATGTGCTTCCAATACACCCCGGCTCAAGTACAAAAAGTAACGAAAAAGAAACCAGTGGCACGAAAAACAGAATGGAAAAATGTGTAAAAATGTTGCATTTGATACTTGTACAATTTTTTTTAATCCGCATGTGTGTCAAATTAAAAATAATGTGGAGTAGTTTAAATTAAATTTCTGAGAATACTTTCTAGAAACGTCCTCAGAATTCGGAGAGTGAGAAATAACACTTCCACTTCCCTCCCCTTTTCTCCAACAAAATACACAAAACTCCAATTTTTTCCCATTATCCTCCAACCAAACAAAAGAAGCAAGCATGGTCTCGTGGAACTAAGTAATCCATGTGAAAGGACTAAACAAAGAACACCAAAAATTACAGGGATGGATAACAAATTTATAGAGGAACCTAAAAATACTCTGTTCTACAATAACAAGCACTGCATTTGCAAGAACAAATACAAATCAAGCCTAAAAAAATAAATTGACCATTCTCCCCACAAAGTTAGGCTACTAAAAAATGATTACTTATTTTTATTATTCCCCCTTTTGTGAATGACTTTAAAGAATAATGCCGCTTTTCCCTCATGACATTGATCAAACTAAATGTGAGTCGTGTGACATTATATTCTCCACTCAAACAATTTTTAAGGAAAAAAACTTGCAAGTGCGCAACTTGAAGTGTGGGTTATTTTTGCAAATAATCTGAAACCAACATACATATATATTTTATATAATCAAAAAAATATTCAGGGTGAAAACAAAAATGCAATAGTAAACTTGCCTTGTCAATGTGCATGGACTTCATGAGGAGCACAACGCCATCAACGGGCACTTTCAATATTTCAGCATCTGAGAATGGAGCGAAAATGTCATTGAAGACCGCTGAAGAATAAAGGCGATAGCAATGACCGGGTCCAGTCCTTCCTGCCCTACCAGCTCTTTGGGAAGCCGAGGCCTTACTTATCCACTGCACTTCAAACATTTCCATCCCATTTGACAAGTTGTACTTTTTCACCTTTTCTCTACCTGTGTCAACCACATACTTTATGCCAGGAATTGTCAAAGATGTCTCAGCTACATTGGTAGCAACAACGACAAGCCGCTCACCTTCCTTAACCTCTTCAAACACACGAAGTTGAGCAGATGCAGGAAGCATTGCATATAGTGGTAAAACACACATGGGCCCCACACATGGAGGAACGCTCCGTGTATTTGATTCACTCGCAGTGTTTGATACTAAGGCTTTCTTTGCAGACAAAGCATCAAAAGCAGCCTTTAGTGAATCAAGGATTCCATCAGACTCCAACGGATTCTGATTTAGCTGATCATCGAAATCAGAAGAATATTCCAGATCACTATCATCCTCTGAATCATAGGAACAGTCTGATTCATCTGCGCAGGCATCCGGATAATCCTCATTATAGGAATTAAACCGTTCAGTTATTTCAAGATTTGAGCTTTTGTTTACCTCAAATGCCTTGCTTATCTCCTCCATATCATTTTCTTCACCAGGTCTCAGTATAGGCAGTGACTCATTTTCTAGATTGCCATTTTTCTTAATTATATCCTTAGAAGCTTGGCGTAGCTTACGGCACAAGAACTCCACCTCTCTCTGTCCAGTTACAAAGACAAGTATGCCCCCGGCAGGAAGTCTCTTGTGGATAGACAACACTTTCTTATAAGCTTGGCCAACATAATCTACAATTTCAGTTCTCTTGGAGAAGTGTGTAGTGACTGGATACTGACGAGTCGGGACTTCTATTACAGGTGGGGGATCATGAAAAACTCTTCCACTGGCAACAAAATCCTCAACACGAAGCGTGGCACTCATCAGCACAAGTTTCAACGGATATATTTTTTCTTCACTACTTATAATATGTCCTGATAGTACCCTCTTCTGCTGCTCCTCAAATTCATGCTGCCATATAATAGGAAGTGGGAGGTTGGGGATCTGTGTGTGAATTGATAGAAAAACAAATGATAATAAAAAATAAAATGGAGTTACCTGGCGCAATCTTATCACACGAGAAAGCATCCCAACAAGTATATCTGTGTTTAAGCTCCTCTCATGAGCTTCATCCAAGATTATGACTGAGTAACGCCTTAATAGAAAATCATTCTGCAAAAAGAATACCATGTTAATAGAGATGGTAGAAAGAACACACACACACACAAGGATTGGGTTATATGTGTAGCCTTTGTTTAGCCTGGGAAGAACTAAGGAGGAGAGCAATATAGAGATAGTTCGGAGTGACGTAGGAGAGAAATAGGTTGAAAAAGAACAAAGGTGGGACCCAACAATTCAAACATTTACATATTTTCAGAATTTCTCGTCACTGTTTCTCTTCTCAACAAAACACAAAATTCTCTACTTTTATCTGATTTATCTGCTGTTTCACCATAACAAAACAAAGACACAAAGGAATTAAAGAGAGGAGTGATTCTTTCCCTTTTGAATAACAAGCATAGCTAATAGACCTGTACCAGCTGTACTATTGACTGACCTGCACTTCTCGAAGTAAAATTCCATCCGTCATGAACTTGATTGAGCAATTATTCCCAACCTTCCTGTCGTGCCTAACTTGAAAGCCAACTTCTTTTCCTAGATGGAAACCAAGCTCAAATGCCACCCGTTTGGCAGTTGCAAGTACAGCAACTCGGCGGGGCTGGGTTACACCAATAATTCCACCTCTTCCAGCATGCAATCCAAATCCAGCTTCGTAAAGAAACTGAAAAGGAAAAATAATCACAATTATTATTACCAAAAGTAAAGGTAAATAAGAGAGGAGCATATAATATACTTCATGGAAAAGAGAGCTAAAGCATTTATCACCTGTGGAACTTGGGTAGTCTTGCCACAACCAGTCTCACCGCATATAATTACACAAGTATTCTCATTTATGGCTTCCATTATCTCCTGCTCCATCATGACTATTGGAAGGTCTTTCCTTTTTTCTTCAACCTCCTTTGGTCTAGTAACATGCACAACAGTCGGGGCAAGTAAAGACCTTTGGGGTGGACAGGCAGTGAGGTCAGCATTTTGTTTTATATCAATTCCAGGCTGACCAATTCATTCATTTAAACAAAACTCAGCTGATAGCAAACAACTAAACCTTATAAGAACAAGTTTATGAAAAAATTAGTATCACCTAACATCTTTTCCCTAAATGGATAATTATTTGAGAAAGAATGAAGTACATATAAATATAATGTACTCTCTTTACCCGCAAATTAAATTGACACTGACACTTCTTATCAAGAATAAAATGTGAGGCTCTTAACAACTCTCTCTCTCTCTCTCTCTTCCAAACAAATTTCAACCACACTCTTTTTTGACTTTTCAACACATTTTCTTAAACATAGCGAAGTCAAACCACAAATTCAGTTTGGGGACGGAAGGAGATAAAGATGTACCTTTAATCTTTTCGTTTCATCATCACTATAACTTGGGGTGGGCATTGGGCTTTGCAAATCTTCAGCCCTTAAAAGATCAGTCTTTTCATTTGCCACATCTCTAACTACTGTGGCAGAATCTCCATCAAAAGCACGAGGTTTGCAAGTTTCTAGACCAGATGCCTCAGATAGGGTATCTATTTTGGTTACTGGTGGCTGCAACATATAGTCAGTAACAACTGGAATATGTGATTTAGTTTCATCAAATTCTTGTTCAATATCACACGATATGCTACTAGCAGAATTCTTGTTCTTCTTCAATGGAGGATCACCGCCTGGCACTACTAAACCTGCTTTAGAATATTGAACTTCTCTTCTCCTCTTATCCCGGGTAGTCTCAACCTAGCAAAACAGAAAAGAGGAGGACAACAAATCAAGCTACACTTAACATTATAGTTTAGGTATCATGAAGGTAATTCAAGGTAACAATTACCAACCTGACCCAAGTTCCTAGAAGAGCTCAAAAGTGAATAAGAATCATTATCAATTTTGTACTTCCTGCAATGTAAATCAAACAAAGCACGTGTTTCCCTGGTTACATGAAGCCATACCTAGGGATACGATTACAAGAACTTTTTAAAGAAAAGAACGAAAGAAAAAAATTCTTACGCCAAGGTCTCCAAGCTTTTAGACAAAAGGGCAGCTTTTTCCTTGTCTTCCTGTATATGAAACATGTAACTGATTAATTGACGTCACAATAAATTTGACAAAAAGTAATAATAATAATAATAATAATAATAATAATAATAATAATAATAATAATAATAATAATAATAATCCCTCTGTCCCCCATAGATCTTCCCAATAGCCCTTTTTCTTTGTCCACAATAGATCTTCTCATTTCATTTTTTAACAATTAAAATACCACAACTACCCCCACTTACTTTATTTATTACACCTCACCCACCTCATTTAATACACTTCACCCATTTTCATTAAGGGTATTATGGTAAACTTTCACATTTTTTCAACTCTCCTTAAAAACCACCAAAAGTCAAAATGAGAACATCTTAGGGGGGGCGGAGGGAGTAATAAGTATTATTATTATTATTATTATTATTATTATTATTATTATTATTATTATTATTATTATTATTATTATTATTATTATTATTATTATTATTATAATACTCCGTAGTACAATACTGAGCAAACAAATCAGAAGATTTCAAAATCTGTGCTTTATTCCAAACAAAACAAAAAAGATGGAATAAGAACCTTGAGCCTAGCCAGTTTCTTCTTTTGGGATTTCAATAACTTGGAGTTGGAATTGGTCTTTGCCTTGCGATTTTTCTTCATCTGACAAAACCATTGAACCAAACAAGATGCATCTTATCAAATGTGATATTTTAAAGCTTCTTCTTTGGCATGTTGAGGACATGAAAGGTTTGAACTTACTGATAGCTTGACAGATGAAAGACGATAAGAAAAGAATCAAATGGATCACAATTAGTTGGCTTCTAGCCTCCAATTTTGGCCTTGGCTGCAGTTCAGGGAGCAGTGCTGCTGGAGTTTACCAAGCCGGTGGACTGTTAGGAGACACAAAAATGTAATTTCGCAAAAGGAGGGATTAATATTACAATTCATTCACCATTAATGCAATAGTTGAACAAAATAGGCATACCCTAAGAGCACTTCTTCTGCAAATTTAATTTAATTTCCTCCTCATCAATACAATGAACAAATGGGAAGGAGAGCAAAGAAGGATTTCAACAACATTAGGTTTTTCAAATACAGAGCATCTCCAAGGGAGAAAGTAAAACCGGACCGGAACCTGAATCATATATTTGTAAGGATCTAAGACCAGACCAGTTGGTGGCCAGTCCGCACCGGTCCGGTCTGAGTTTACCCTATTATGAACCTCATATTTTTATACACTGTTTTTTATATCAATCTCAATTGGACACTTAAATACACACTGGCTGCTTCAATTTTGAACTGGACATCTAAAATGAAGAAATACAATTATGTTCCGTTTGGTACACCGAATTCAAACTGTGAAATTGGATTTGGAGCAGTGTTGTCAATCGCCGCCTAGGCGAGGACCCCACTAGTCCGGGCTACTAAGGCGTCGCCTAGTCTTGTTTTAGCAGCGACTGGTCAGAGAAGAAGGTGCAATTTGTCCCAACCCGACCCAAATTTTGAATAAATATTAAGTATTACCGTATCAATTGTCGACATTCCCAAATCCAATGGCGACAGATCTATTAGCGTAAACCACAATTAGCCGACTTCAAGCTTCCCAGTAGCATCTATTCAAGGTTTCAAGCCAATCGGCGATCAATTTTTCATCTTCCTCGCCTCTATCTCTCTCTATCGGGTAAGATTTTTTTTAATTATATATTACTTGGTCTCTTAATTTAGTTTAATTTTCTTTAATTCGGTTCATTAAACTATTAAAGTAATAAAAGTATGTTATACTCTTTATTTTTAAATTTTCTTCAGTTTTTTTAATTTTTATTTTTTTTTCTGATTCCAATTAACTTTTTTTTTTTCTAATTTCAGTTAACATTTTTTTTGTTATTTTAGTATTTTGAATTAGGAAGTTAATTTAATTATTGTCTCTTATTAAATAATTTTATACGGAGTATTTATTTAAGAACAAATGGGAGATAATAATGTTTGTGACTATGACGGTTCTTCCAACGACCCCATACGCTTATGTACCTTTCTTTATGTGACTTTATCTTTAAATAAAATTTTGTTTTGGTAATAATATTTTGTCATATAAATATATATAATTATTTTTGGGTGAATGAAGGTATATATAATGTCAAAGATTTCAATAATAATTGTGATTTGTCGACTAGTCTACGACTAGTCCACTAGTCTTCCTATCAATATACATGTTAAGATTAAATATTATCCTTAATAATAAGGATATACATTGGGAAGACATATTATACGGAGAATTAACAATAATAATAATAATAATAATTATAATAATTATAATAATAGTAATAATAGATATTATTATTAATAAATACAAAATGTTAATCGGGGTACATTGGAAAAACCTACATTCAAGAATCTAAAACCCTATAATAACAAATTTGAATTCCTCAATGAAAATTTTAAGTAAAAATAGAAAATGAAATTTGGGATACCTCTAAAACATGCCAGTAGCTTCCGACTTGTTGCTGACTTGCTGTCGCCGACGCCGGACGTTGAGGCAGTATGCGGATGCTGTCACCTAGGTCACCGTTGGTTCCTACTCCCCTGCTGGCCGCTATGTGCTGGTTGCTGATGGGCGATGGCAAAAGTTTTGTGCTCAGGGAGGAGACGCGCAGCGGCGTAGAGCATGGCTGGAAGTAGCAATGCCAGATGACGCAAATTTATCCTACAACCGGCTGTACGGTTTCGCGTACAGCCGGCGGAAATTAGAAGAGATCCGATCGGATTGAGAGCAGAGAACCGAATTCAGCTTCTGGTCCGCGAAGCATCACTGTCCGGCAAGGGCTCTCCATTCGCCGTCAGCCGTGTGTCCAGGTGCTCTGTTTGATTCCCTTGCTGCTAGTCCTATTCTTAGGCTCTTCAAGAATATCAAAGAGGAAGAGCAGATAACCCACCTTTGAGTTTAACTGTAGACTGATTGACACTCCTATTTTCACTTCTTCTGTATATGGTAAACATACTAAAGATGATAGGCAGGGACATGCTGAATCATTGCCCTACTGCTTAAAAAAATGGATTATTGGAGGGGATTTGAATGCCATAACTTCTCCGTTGCAACACAAAGTTAGAAGTTCTCCATATACTGAAAGCATGGAAGAGAGTTTACTGAATGTATTGATCAATGTAAACTCATTTGCCCTGCTCCTAAGGGGGGTGTGTCTTTACTTGGTCTGGAACTAGATCTCAAGGAAAAGTTTGGAGAAGACTGGATAGGGTGTTGGTTAGTCTTGAGATTTTGGCTGCTTACAGTGAGGTGGAAGTCACACATCTTAATAAAGCCTCTTTGGATCACATGCCTAACCAATTTCACTGTCAAAATATCAGCAGTAGCGGTCCTAAGTCTTTCTGAATTTTTTAAACACGTGGACTCATGATGATAAGTTTCTGGACACAGTTAAAAACTACTGGTCATCTTTTCAAACTGTTGGAGGTATGAAAAGGTCTTGCTGCTAAACTCAAAGGCCTAAAAGCTGTTTTAAAAACTTGGAACATCACAGTTTTTGATAGTATCTTTGTCACCCTTAAAGAAGGTGAGGATGCTGCAGCTAAGGCTCAAGAAGCATATGAAAACAGTCCTTCTGATGATCTCAAGGAATTGGCTAATAAAGCTAATGCAACTCTTTTTTTGGCAATTAATAAAGAAACAACTTATTGGAAGCAGAAGGCCAATCTTAAAAGGATGGATAAAGGGGATACTAGTTCTAATTTGTTCCATGCATATGCCAAAGGTAGAAGGACAAAAATGGCAGAAATCTGACTTTGGAGGGAGGCATATAAAAGGAAGCTATTGGTCATTTTTAAAAGGTGTTCTAGGAAAAAAACAATCCTGTTCTTCAGCCTACTCTTGATTTTATCCCAGAGGTAGTTAAAAAGGATGAAAATGAAATAATTGAAGCTTTTCTTCTATGGAAGAGGTCAAGAAAGTTGTCTGGGATTTGGATCAGAACAGTGCAATTGTGCAAGTGGACCTGATGGTTTGAATGGAGTCTTCTTCAGAACATGGGTCATCATCTGTCAAGATGTCTACAAAGCCTCACTGGAATTTTTTTGTTGGAATCCCATTTTCAAGAGCTAATGGTAGTACTCTTCTTACTCTTATCCCTAAGAATGAGGACGCTAAGCACTTTAGAGAGTTTAGACGTATTTCATAATCTAATTTTATGAGTAAGATAAATAACACCAAAATTCTTGCTACCAAGACTTTGTTCTATTCTTTGCAAATCTGACAAATGGTCCAAGTCTTAAAAACTGGTATAATATCATATTTAGTAACTATGTTGTGTTTCTCTTCGGGGTGTTGATGCACACATTTTAAGCATGTCGGGGGTAAAAATAGTAGTGATGTCCATATTTTCTGCTATTGCAATGGCATTGGCAAGCATTGAAAGTGGTTTCTTTTTCTTTCTTTAGTTGCACTCTAGTATCATACTATTTTTCTTATGACAAATTTCGTTAATCATAATGTTTCCTTTATCGAAGGCATTATTTGCAATAATTGAGACGGGTTTGGAATCTTTCCAGAGACTCATATCTCCAGGTCTGATGTGTTGATTAAGGGATATTTTTTGGAATTTTTCATTAGAGGGACATTAAACAGGGCTCTTGTCGAGCTTCCTAGAGGATCAAGTCATTCGTAGTTCGAAAGGGATCTAGAGATGAGAAATTGAAAAGAGAAGCTTGCTGCTGATCCCATTCGCGCATGTTCTCGCATCGCTTTTTTTGTAGAAAGCTCGACCAGCGAGAAAAAGTGTTTGGCCGAATGGTTTTCTTATTTATAGTATTCTAGTATTTGTTTGTTTGCTGGCACAGGTAGTCTAGTCATTATCAGTAGCAGATGTAGAATCTGAAAGCGCGGGAACAACAAAAACCACCATCTCGCTCTTTCCTTTCTTCGGTGCTACCTTTTTTTTTCCAAGGGATGGGGTTGTAACCAGCTGAGCTACCTGAACAAAGGATATTTTTTGGATTTAACTCCGATTGTGAAAAGTGTGAAAATTGAAGTGCCAATACCCTAATTGTCCGAGTCCAAGGCCGGCGGTTAAGACGAACAGTGCAAAACACAAGCAATGAATACTTTTGATCCAAGACGAAGTTCACAGTCACATAGGCATCTAACACAATCTCTATGTCAGCAATTTATCACCACGGGTAGAGGTCGACACCTCAATCTATTGTTATTTTAATGTCACGGTTATTTTACCTAGAGTTTTTATTTATATAATTTTTCCCTCTTATTTCTTGAATATTAGGTGAATGAAGAAGTTCTGAGGAATAATTTTAAGAGATTTGACCTCTTGCAAGGGTCCAAAAAGCACTTGACAAAAAATACGATTTCATTCATTTTGAATATGGAGTTGATGCTCAGAATGTCATACATGGAATGAGTGGTAAAGATTTGAGATGTATAATTTATAAGAAATGTTTGAAATTTTTGGATGCTTATAGGATGATGGAATGTAATGTAATGTTATCTTGCAGGGGTGCTTTTGGATGGGGGGAAATTGAACCTACCAATAAGTGTCAATTAGCGAAAATATAGAATTGTTTTTAATGTAAGTCAAATCTAATGTTATGTATGCTTTTATCCTATTTATGAATGTTCTAACAAAAGAAACAATTACTTTTCTATAGTATGTTAGAAGCTATTGACATCTGAAAGTGGTTGAAAACCAGAACTTTAGAAAATTTGATGATACAATATTTGCAAGTGAATGGCCAGTGCATGTGCATGGTCTCTGGCTTGTGTCACATACCGCTGGTTATGTATATGCTCCTTTACAAGTAGAATGTCAAGAGCCAAGTGTTTTAAAGGCATGGAAATCACTTGGCAGTGGCCAAAACTCGTAGTTGGAAAAACATGGATGCCAGCAAGATCTACCCTTGGATGAACATTTTACACTTGGCACACGACTTTTCTAAAATTCAGCCGGTAAAAAAACATGTCTTAAGAGCACTTGGCAGCATCCATGTTTTTCCTACTGCGAGTTCCAGTGCTGATTATGTGACCCACTGCCAAATGATTTTCATGCCTTTAGAACATTTGGCTCTTGACATTCCACTTGTAAAAAAACATGTACATAACCAGCAGTGTGTGACACAAGCAAGAGACCATACACTAGCCATTCACTTGCCAATGTTGTGTCATTGATTTTTCTAAAGTTGAGGTTTTCAACCACTTTCAAATGCCAATAGCTTCTCGCATACTATAGTAAAGTAATTGTTTATTTTGTTAAAACATTCATAAATAGGATAAAAGCATGCATAATATTAAATTTGACTTACACTAAAAACAATTTTATATTTTTGGCGAATTGACATTTTGTTGGTAGGTTGATTTTTTGCTCATACAAAAACACCTCTGCAAGATAACATTACATTCCACCATCATGTAAGCATCTAAAATTTTAAACATTCCTTATAAATTATACTGGATACATCTCAAAGATTTACCATTCATTCCATGTATGGCATTTTGAGCATCAACTCCACATTCAAAATGAATGAAACCGTAATTTTTGTCAAATGCTTTTTGGACCCTTGTAAGAAGTCCAAATCTCCTAAAATTATTCCCCAGAAATTCTTCATTCATCTAATGTAAAGAAACAAAGGGATAAAAATCATATAAAAACATTCGGGGTAAAAATCACTGTAACATTAAAAATAAAAATTGATTATGGTGTCGATCTCTACCCGTGTTGATAAATTGTTGACATAAAGAGAGTTGTTGAATGTCCATGTGACACTGACCTTCGTCTCGGATCAAAAACATTCATTGTTTGTGTTTTGCACTGATCGTCTTAGCCAGCGGCCTTGGACTCGGAAGATTATGGTATTGGCACTTCAATTTTCACACTTTTCAAAATCGGAGTTTAATCCATAAAATATCCTTGAAGTTCAATTTCCCCCTAAGATTGAATTTTAATGAAAACAAAACTTTCTTGAGCCTATGAAATCTAAAAAGTAAATAAATCATAGTTTTAACAAATATATCATAGTTTAGTCAAATGAAATTTTTGATTAACATACCAAATTAAAAAATTGATATTGATTTTTTATTTAAATAAAAATCCTTATTCATCAAATGAATGTACATTTTTGTACTGATTTTGAAATATCATCAACGATCTTCATGCCCTGGGAAAACATACTCGAACAAAGATCTTGTTCAAAAAATCCTTTGGAGCTTAACATCGGAATGGCGTTCAAAAGCCGATGTCATATATGAGTCGGTTGGTAACACCAACGTTACATGAAGGAAATCAAAAGGTAAACACTTCTAACTCTTTCTCATTTGAAGAGTTGTAAGAAGCTGTTCAAGAATTATTCGGTGAATTGAAGAAAACTTTAAAAATTGTCAAAGAGGCTAAGGCTAAAATTCATGCTTTGAAAGAGGGAAATAAATTTTTGGAAAATGATAGTTTTGACCTCAAAATTGAAATCAAAGCAATGAATGAAGCTTCTTCCTTTGACCATGGTTGTACTTGTTCTTCTTGTTTGCCTTTAAAATTAGAGAACATAGAACTTAAGGACACTATAGAAAAAGTCCAGGGCCGGTCTTGAGAATACATATGCCTGGGCCCAAAACAGAAAAAAAGCCCTAAAAATCTTATCCCTAATGATCTAACAAAGGCCCTTAAAATCTTATCCCTAATGATCGTTTTCTCTTTTTTCTTTTTTGACTTCCAGATAGTTGTTTAGGAGCCATAGCTATTGAATTATTTCTGAAATAAAATCCAAATTCATAAATTCTACTACTTAGTTACCTTAGTAAAATCAAATATGAAAAACTGAACAAGCAAGCAAATAAATAGATATATCATAAATTCATACCAATTTGTCAATTTTTCTTTTTTTAAATAGTTTTTTTATTTTTCAGTTATAATTTTTTTATAAATCATAAATTCATATCAATTCATCAATTTATCAGTTTTTAATTTTTTTCGATTTTCAATTTTTTATATATTAATATATCATAAATAACAAATTCAAATCAATTCATCCAAATCAAATAAATAACATATCGGACCATTAATTCATTCTATTTCAAAGAATGAAACTAGAAAATATTTCAAATTAAAAACTAATAATTAACCCTAGATTTTAAATCTAAAAAATGAAACAATGAAGAAAATTAAGAAATAAAAATTATAAAATTGGAAAGCTATGAATAATTGAATATGGAATACCTGTAGGGTGGAGGTCGGCGTCCGGCGGCGTCGTCTGTTGGAGGCCGCGTATTTCTTCTGCTCTTCCGCGTCTGATTCTTTTTTTTGTCTACCGGGTAGGGTAACTGAGTAAGTAAGCCAGAGTGGATTGGGACGGCCTTAAATGGGATGGATTGGGCCAGTAGGTATATAGTATACGGAGTATATTGGTATATATAATACTTTAAAACTAATAATTTTGTGCCCCTTAAAATCTTGGGCCCGGACAGAACGAACACTTTGTTCCCCTATTGGGCCGGCCCTATAAACTTAAGATAGAAGAGCCAACGAAAATAATCAAAGAGGTTAAGAAAAACATACCTACTTAAAGAAATAGTAATCCTTGGAATAATCAATTTAATTTTGGGAATAAAGAGAATAATATTAGAAAACCAAGAAATGAATACATGAATTTTAAAAGTGATAGGAATAAATTTAGACAACATAAAAAAAATTTGGCTCAACCTAGGCACATGCATAACCCGAATATGACTTGTCACTATTGCAATCGGGTAGGACACATAGCTCATGTTTGTTTCGCTAAACATAGGGACTTTTCTTACAATTATAATTATGATTTTTATTTTCCTGACCCCCAAGGACCCTAAAGTGTTTGGGTACCTAAAAATTATTTTTAGACGCATATGTAGGTGTGTTTGAAGATTATATATTTATAGTGGATGCTCCAAACATGAAACCTAATGAATTGCATCAAGTGATGTTTGGGGGAAGTGTTTTTGCTATAAAAATGGTATCAAATTCAGGGAGAACATACAACGATGTTTTGTATTAAACATCAATTTCATTGGGTATATGCAAAAGGTGAGGGGGGATCACGTTTTGAAACACGTATGGGGAATTACTGTCTTGACTTGCATATCTCCGTCTTGGTTTGTTATTATCAAAAAAGGAGAAATGGTTGGAAACGTTTTCACATTGAAGTTTTGCTAATGACAATATTTGTTTCCGTTTAGATTTTGATATTGACAAGAACAAAAAGCATAAGAAATGCATTGACATTTCTAAATATGGCGACATTAACATTTTGAAGACATTGTCTAAAGACTTAGGTTTTTTTGTAACAAGCCCATTTAATTGTTTTAACTTTTAAGTCTTTGCTCAAAACAAAATTATTTTTCATACATCAAACTAGTCCTTTCACAAATGGTATTAAGTTTCCAAAACTCCTGGTCCTTGCCCAACCAAAACCATAACCATCGGTTATCGGCGTTCAGCTATGGCGTTCGGTTTTCGGCGTTGGTTATTGGCATTGAAATTAGCCAAATGGTATTTAAGTTTTCATCTTTTATTTTTACTTTCGGACACATTTAAAGGTTTTCCAAATGATTAGTTTTCAAAAACCTTAATCTTTGATTTTCGGCATTGGTTATCAACTTTCGGTAGTTCCATCATCTCTGATGGAGCCAAAATTTCACTATTTTTTGGCTTTGGGGTGTGATGGAATAAATCAAAATGGATCTCTAAAGTCTAAACTCTGTGCTTCTTTAATTAATGAAGTAGTAGTTAGTCAAGCAATGCAACTTTCGACGTTGAGCCGGAGATCTCTTTGGAAACAGCCTCTCTACTTTCGAGTAGGGGTAAGGTCTGCGTACACACACCCTCCCCAGACCCTACTCTTGTGGGATTTAACTGGGTTGTTGTTGTTGTTGTTTGTTGTTATCAGCTTTCGGCACTCGTTATCGGTGTTGGTTTTTGGCGTTAAAATAAACTAAGTGATTTTTGCATTTTATGATTGGCTTTTACTTCTGGGAATATTTAAATAGTTTTCCAACAAAAACGTTCTAAAAACCACATTTCGTTTTTAGACTTTTGTCAAAAACCATGAAAACCGACTTTAACTTGGCTAATTGTGATTTTCACTTAAATGTTGTGTGTTTTTAAGATTTTACCCTTGGTTTCTTACTAAAATTCATTAAATAAGTGTTTCCAATACTTGGTTTTAGTTTTGGAAAAAAATTGATTTTTGACATCGATTTTTCAATGTTAGCTGCCAAATCATGGTTCTGGCGTCCAGGCCCAACATGGATGTTGGACTTTGAACATAGATGTTGAAACAATGATGTTGGACTTTGAACATCGATGTTTGAACAACGTTGTTTGAATATCCAAGTTTTGGCCAGGTTGGCTCACGTCAGTTTTTGGCAGTAGGTTTTGGGACAGCAATTTCACTAATGAACATCAATATTTTCAAATAAATGTTGGGGTATTTAAGACAAAATGTTTCCATTTTTGAAAGTCAACAACACCAACATTGATGTTTTCATGACCGTTAGCCATTTTTAAGGGAAAGTCAAAGCCAAAATAGCGATGTTCACTATATGAACATCGATGTTAGGCCTGTTTTGGAGACCAGTTTTGATTTGATTTTCACAAATCGTGCCAATCAATCCCAATCTTTTCCCAACTGTTGCACCTTGTTTTGGGTATAAAAAGGGGTCTCTTAGGTCTACTTTTCACAACCATTCCTCACACATTTCATAACTCTATTTTTTATCATTCTATAAACTTTTTACATAGTTTTTTTTAGAGCCATTTCTTGATGCAATTGCTCCGTATAAGACTAACAAGAGTTTCAATATATCATTTCAGCCCATTCTCGAATGGAAAAAGCTCACCGATTTAATCATAAAAACAAGACATTTATTCATGGGAACATCTCTCCTCCCCCCCCCCCAAAAAAAAAAAATTGCCACTTCAAGAGCAGTCCTTAAACCAGATCAATGATGGAAGAAAAGAATCTGAGTGGATAAAAAAATGGATCAATGGTTCTCTCCGAGAAAATGAGATTAGTCGACGGGCCCAATCATCTTTTCCGGAACTACAAGTTGATCAAACTCTTCCGAGCTCAGTACTCCTAAACTAAGAGCAGCTTCCTGCAGTTACAATAAAAAAAGAAAGCGTTGAGCAAGTACAAATATTGAAACTACTATCCTGCATAAAAACAAGTTCTCTGGGAAAATACTCCTGGGAAACAAGGATAATTTATTCATACAACTATGCTTTTAACACATGAAAAGACATTATATTATTCTGGAAACAAAAGTCACCTTTAGACTAGTTCCTTCCTTGTGTGCTTTTTTGGCAACTGCAGCAGCATTGTCGTACCCAATTTTCTGAATTTTAACAACATATCAAAAAAGACTATTGAATTTGAGGGATGAAGACAAACAAGCTGACAACGAGCACCTCATATGCATAAAAAAAATGAGGATCTGGTTGTAAAAAAAGAGGGGGGAGGTACTTACCGGGTTCAAACATGTGACAAGCATGAGTGACTGCACAAATGAAGCAGGAGATAAAAAAAGATTAATCAATAAAGCTTGTCATTAAAATACAACAAAAAAATGTAAAATGCAAAAGACAAAAGGGCCAAACTTTGGGTTTAAACAGTTCACAAAACTAAAAATCACCTCGTGTAGTAGTTTAGAAATCCTCTCCCTATTGGCCTGAATCCCCCTCACACAGTTCTTTTCAAAAGAAGCAGATGCATCTCCAAGCAATCTCACAGACTGATCATTGATGATTACAACAGAACATCATTAAGGTGTTAATGAGAAACCAATGGACCAAATGCATTTATTCCAATACAGTAACAGGAAAAGGCAACAATGGTGCATCAGGTTCTATAGCCGGCTAGCACCACAACTTTTACTAATACATTCAAATCGTAAAATAATACTCAATCTGTAGTAGAATAATACATGTTGGCACGCATTTGTGGCTTCACTACTAATAGCTTCCTTTAGATTAGTAGTTAGTTCTGTTGTTTATAAGCAAAGAGGGTAAAATAAAATGTAAAACTTTTTTCTTTATCTGACTACCATAAGTTTATTATTACAACCAGACTATAAGCAAGATGATGATGACAATAATGATACTCGCTGTTAGTGGCCACATCCCAAGAGTGTAGATTGAGATGTAAAAGTTCTTTCCCATTTTTTAGTGTATTTTGAAACCTTTTCCCAAAAAAAACTTGGCCAACTTCCACTTTTAGTCCATCTGCAATCTCAAAAAACTTGGCTATGGTTCATTTTGTTTTTCTATCTTCTAAATAAATCTCCCTCTGTCCCTAAAAAGTATTTCAGGTTTGCTTTTCATGATGTTTAAGAAAAACTAGTTTATGCAAAGGAGAGAGATATATTGTGAACCACTCACTTCTTTTCCTAAAAAGAATGAGAACTTTTTGGGATAGCAGAAAAAGGAAAACATGTTCTTTTAGAGACAAGGGAGTATGTTCCACCAAGCACAAAGGCAAGTTCAACACACCACATAAATAGCAATGACAAGAGAATTTGATAGATCGATATACCTGTAGGAGAGAATTGGCGATCATAGGCTTGAACACATTCAGCTCAAAATGGCCATTAGATCCACCCACTGAGAGGCCTACATGATTTCCAATAACCTGCGAGAAAAAAGGTTGAAGAAAATCAAATAGATATTTAAGAAACAAAAATAAAATAATTAAAAATGTTTGCCCTGATGACATGCATGATGCATATTACATACTGCCTCCGTCCCGAAATAAGAGTCCACAATTGACTAGACATTGGTTATTGATGAAGGTGAAAGTGTGTGCTCGATTTTTGTGCAAAAAGGAGAGAAATTGTGTTAACCACACAATTCTTTCATAGTTTCATCAAAAGGAAAGAACATTTTTCTGGGGCAAACAAAACGGGAAACTTGGAATCTTTTTATGAGAGTGAGGGAGTATTCATTAACAGGTCTACAACCTTAACAATAAAGCCATGATACTTGAATTCATAGCCAATCTAAACCAGTAGATAAAGCAATTAGTTACCTGAGCACAAACCATTGTGAGAGCCTCGCACTGTGTAGGATTCACCTTCCCCTGCTCATGTAAGAATAAGATAATAGTTGAGATGCTGGAGAATGAATAAAAACTCAACTTATGCAATTTCATTTCTTGTAATTAAGTATGACTATTACGGGCATGATACTGCTTCCGGGTTCATTCTCGGGAAGAATGAGTTCACCTAGACCACAGCGTGGACCACTGCAAAATGAGTAGGATGTGAAATCATCATTAAATGCAAATAAATTGCAACCTCAAAAAAAGATTTATACCTTCCTAGAAAACGTATATCATTTGCAATCTTCATGAGGGAAGCAGCAATTGTATTCAATGCTCCACTGCTTTCAACAAATGCATCATGTGCAGCCTGTCAGTGGCAGAAGAAATCAAGTGCATTTTATTATTAAAAAAGGCTTGACAAGTTAGCATTTCATACACAAGAACATATAAAGATTTAAGGTCATTGCCAATGCTTCAAACTTGTTTTCAGCTGTAACAAATGGTAAATTGGTTTCTTCAGCCACCGCTGCAGCAATTTTAACATCAAACCTAATAAAGACATAAAAACAATGTAATTAACATTGCCAGAAATAAACAGGTGTATCAACAATCAAAACCCAAATTGTAAGTTTGGTCATGACTTTAACCACGAAAAAAGAATTAATACTACATAATACGGGGTAAATATTGTTACATAAATCAACTTATAGATGTATGATGCAATTACGTGGAGAGAGCATGAAATTTAGATACAGTGCAGGTAATACTCTGCCACTCAAGTTAACACCACAAGATGCCCCCTAGTGACCGCGTTTAAGAAGACTACTCCCACAAAAAGTGCAACGCACACTTCCTTAGAGTAAGGACACATGTTACTTCAACCTATATTTTTTTTAGACATGGGGTACTTAATCCAACCAAATTCAGATGCATATACCATGCTTAACCATGCATCCACGTGGTATTCGATTCCGAGTAAATCTAAGCTTAAAATTTTAAGAACCAGCATAGATGAAGAAATGGTGTATAAGTTACTTATTCACAGTAGCACTTTGAGACAAACTAAGTCTGAAAAAATCTGTGCCAAGTATGAAAGAGACAATACATATGGAAAATATTGACCAACTTCAAGCTTAAGAAAGCTGCACTTACCCCTTTTTTGTGTTCAATCCAGTTCCAACTGCAGTACCTCCTTGTGCAAGCTGCTCGAATGATATTTCAAACACTTGAAATCATATGGAGCTATAATGCATGGGAGTAAGATGGAGCAAAAAAACGGTAGGAGAGAAGATATGACGAGAACCTGATACATCCGTGGAAGGGTGCCAGAAACTCTGCTGATTCCATTCTTCACCTATCATCATAGAACAATTTTCAAGTAAAATCAGATACAAATTCTTCAAAGCCCTTGCCTTGTGACTTTTGCATTTGAGAAACTGAGAAAGTTGAAAGCATACTTGAGTGGCATATCCACTAAACTCTTGGCCAAGTGTAAGAGGTGTTGCATCTTGAGTATGGGTACGCCCAATTTTGATAATGTCATTGAACTCAACAGACTAGTTGAGCAATCCAGGAAAGAAGGGTTAGAAAGTTTACCACAAGCCAAATAATTTAAAAGGAAAAACACCGGTAGCTCACCTTTGAATGTAGTGAAGTATGTAATTGTTTGAGGTTTGGCAATAATCTCTTATTAATCTCCACTGCTGCTGCGATATGCATCACCTGAATGCCAATCACATCGAAGCTAGTCACAACTCATGATAACCTCAGCAGAAAATTACAACTATACACTGATCACTAGATGGTGCTTACAGTAGGAAATGTGTCGTTTGAGGATTGTGATCTGTTCACATGGTCATTTGGGTGTACAGCTTTTTCACCTCGTTTACGACCAAGAATTTCACCTGCTCTGTTAGCTATAACCTGGACAAATCAGATACAATCAATCTATTTAGGGGGGTCCGAAAGTTCTGTCACATGCACAAATGTCTCATTATTTGGGGGGGGGGGTACATAGC
>OOIL02000703.1:638641-703202 GCA_900332095.2 Cuscuta campestris
TATGTTTGCAGAACAGCAGATTGTATACCTCATTGGCATTCATGTTACTTTGTGTGCCACTACCAGTCTGCCAAATCACCAAAGGGAAATGATCATTTAGCTTTCCCTCAGCAACTTCTTGTGCAGCTTGCATTATTGCCTTCCCAATGGATGGATCAAGGCCATACTCCATATTCACCTACAATGTAAGTGATCCAGTTCAACTCTATGAAGCTGTAAGAGTACAGCAGTGATTGCCAGTGATGAATATAGATATGCACTTGTACATAAGTGTGGCTTCTTTAGATCAATTCCCATTTCTATTCATCTTTTCCTTAAGAAATTTAAAACTCTGACTGCTCTGAGATGCATACTTGTATAAAGTAAACTGTAAACCTTATGCTTAAGAAAAAACAAGCCCTGATTGTGGTGGTGCACTCAACTGCTTTGAGGAGAAAATAAAAGAGATTAACCTTGGCTGCACATTTCTTAAGAACACCGAATGCACGTATAATAGGTTCAGGCATTCTTTCTCGATCACCGCCAATCTCAAAGTTCTGCAACGATCTTTGAGTTTGCGCCCCCCATAATCTGTAACACACTGCAAATTTAGCTACACTGCATTCGTACATGTAGTAATTCATTTTCAGCTCTTATGAACTTAGACAATCATATTGGAAGTCTTATCCTTTCCTACACTGTTTAAACAGAAGAGAAGAAGTGCTACAACCAATCAAGCTATAAAAATACAAGTAATAATGAATAGCATAGAACCGTTAACAAGATAAGTACTCGCTATGTTACATATTAGCGTTCCTAAACACTATTTGCATGGCCAAATCACATGTGGAATCATTTAATAAAATAAAACAAGCCATATATAAATTCCTTTTTTTTTAATTTTATGACAAGTTTTATATAATTTGAACCTAAACATGCTTCAGGCAACAGAAGCAGTAACCGAGGAAGTAGAATCTAAACAAATAAATATTGCTAGATTAGTATAAGCATCAAGGAGACGGGCACAAACCTATCGGAAGGAACTTGAATGGGGCCGAAAGTGTCCTTTTCCTCCCGGAATGAAGTCGAGAAATATCTCCAGCTCGTCGCACAAAGCAGCGACTCCGAGCGAACGGACGGCGCCGATCCGCTCGTCAATCGACGGGAAGCTGTAAGCATCGCCATTTCCTTCCTCCTCTGCTCCTATCATCGTTAAAAATGGAAAACAGGAAATCGATACGATAGATGATCGTCGACGCAGAAAGCTTCAAACGAAGAGAGAAAATGGGAGCGAAGACATGGTAAAGAGTAGTACCTTTCAGCAACCAATCGGCGATTATGGCCGCCGATCTAGAACGGGGACGTGGCTAACGGACCAATGGGTGATCAGATTGGGTATCAACCGTATAATGATATTCCGTACTATTCCGCTTCTTATACCGTAGTTGAGAAGCGCGCCGGGATACAGGCTTGGAGCTTGGATCTCAAGGCACTGCTCTACGCCCGGCCCAGCCCGACTCGACCCTCAAAACTACATTCCTAAAATGAACGAGCCTGGGTACAGCCCAGCAATAATCGTTAAAGATGGGGGCCGAAAATATAAGAGACAGGCTTAAATTTTACGGAGTAAATTCAAGCCTGCAGCTAGGCCCGGCCCGATATAAATATATAATATTATTATTGTTATTAATTACGGAGTATTGTTATATAATATTATTATTGTTATAAATATATAATATATTATCAATACTCCATAATTTTTTTTTTTGATCAAAAAAAATTACGGAGTATTGATTAAGCATCATAATGTCATAATCATAATATAACAACAAACCACCACAACAATAAGGTTGGGTTTGGTACAATTCAAATTTTAGAATTAGAATGGAAGAAAATAATTTCAATTCTATTGTTTTTTAATTCAAAAATACATGAATTTAGAATTGATAGTGTCAAAAATAAATTAGAATTGAAAAATTCAAATCCAATCAAATCAAATCCATAGAATTTCAACTCACAATTCAATTCTAATTTCGTCAATTACGTGTATCAACATGATCCTATGAATCCATTTGGTACGCAGAGTTGATGGAATTGGAATTAAATAAAATTAAAATTTCATAGAATAGAATTAAATGAAATTTACTTCTTCAATTTCATTTCATTTTATGCACTACCAATTTTAAATTTACATATTTGTACGTTACTGTATTACTAATTAAACATCATAACTATAATTGAAATTTCCAAATCCAATATCATGACTCGAATCTCGTGTACTAAATGGGACATAAATGTTTTTAATGTATTATATAAACTCATGTATATACATCTTAGGCAAAATAAAACAAGAGTATTTAGCCAAATGAACATATTTTTATTTTTGTTTTTTGCATATTAAACCAAGTATAAGTGTATAATTTCCAATAAATAATGATAATAATAATAATAACATAACAACAACAACATCATCAAATAAGATATATTGCATGCATTAGTCGTCCTTTGATCGTATTCTTATCATAACTATTGTATCAAAATACATATAGAATACTTTCGGTACGCGAAATTAACTGAATTGGAATTGAATTGCAAATTAAAATTCTATAAAATTGATTTGTAACTTCAGTTTAAAAAAGTCGAGTAAAAACTAATAGATTTATGTAACTTTAATTTTATTCTAGTAACAAATTTAGTTTCTTCCGAGTAAAACTCCATTGTTTCATGATACAATATAGATTTATTGATGAAAAAAGCAAATACTAGAGTCATAATATTCTGTCCGTTCAAACTTTTTTCATTTTGTTTACATATTTTTATTATCCATTTGATTAAAGAATATATTCATGCTCCATTGTTTCCGAGTAATCTTGCACCATTTTTCATATAAAATATTTCAAAATAATTTCAGTTAAACACAGTGTTTCCGAGTATTTCTTTTGTCTTCGAAATGATATCCCTATTGAAATGATGAGCAAATTTTTGTATTATTAAATTTATTTTATTTATAAACTAATATAAAAATAAAAATAAACTTACACATTAAAAAATATAATATCAAAACAAAATAATACTCCGTAGTTGATAAAAATATTTTAATTTATGAAATGACATGAAAACGTGTAGGGAGTAAACTACAGAGTCATGGTAAGACCATAACAATAAAGGATAAATCATTTCTAAAGGAAGGTAGTTTATGTTTGAAATGTACAATGACAACTGACAAACCATTGGTATCAAATACTATACCGAATATGAAACTTCTCTCACAACTTCAATGATATGAAACTCTAAGATTTACACAGAAATTCATCAAGTTTGAGTTCTAGTAGAGATCAGACATACGCATTAACATTTTGTGTTGCACTCAGCCGAAAAAAGTACAAAATATCGACATTGTAATTGAATAAATAACACACAAAAAAAGTTTGAACTGTTAATTTTATTATAATTATTATGAGTATTCTTATTATTATTATTATTACTACTACTATTATTATTATTATTCCATCCGTCCCAAACAAAGCGTTACACTTTATTATTCAAAAATTATAAAATTTTTCATTTACTTATACATTTATTAATTATTTGCTAAAATAAAATGTTATTGTAAGCTCTTGTTTTCTAAAATTTTAGACAACATTTTTAAATATATAAATTTAATGTTTATTTCTAAAATAATCGTTAAATAAAAAGAATTATAAAAATATGATTTTTTTCTTGCAATGTGATACTCCCGTTGTCCCAAATTATTTACAACATTTATTTTTTAAGCAGTCGCGGAAACTTTTGTTTATTTTTACGTTTTCATTGGTTATTTGATAAAATAAAATATTATTGACATCTCTTATTTCGAAAAACTTTTAATGTAGTTTTTTGATATGTAATTTTTTTTAATTTCTATACCAATATATAAATAAAATGAATTGAAAAAATTTTATATTTTACCTCAAGAATATAAATGTAGCAAATATTTAAGAACAGAGGAAATATCTTTTTTTTGATGGAGGGATTTTATAAACACATGTGGCAGCTGGCTACCAGGCTAGCAAGTCCAAGTCTACAAGACTACACCACATCATTGGACATGGGGCCTGTCCTGCGCAAAGCACATGTCTCTCAGAGTCTCAGGAGACTCCCCTGCCCTTGCACACACACGATCCATAATTTTGTGCCGCGCCTTTTCTCTCGTTTAAAAAATGTTTTTTTTTAAATGTTAAAATTAAAATGTATAGTCAAAATTTATTTTGTAATTCTTAGATATATATATATATATATATATATATATATATATATATATATATATACACATACACGCATACAAATATAGGGTGCTCAAAAAATTAAAATTAAAATGTTTATTTAGACACGTCTGAAATAAAAAAAGATAAACATAGTAACATTTATGAAAGAATGAACAAATAAGAGTGATTTCATAAAAGATTCTCAGTTATATATCGTTTTCCATATTTAGTTTCCACATATCAAATATCAATAATTTAGTCTCCAATTATTATATTGTCTTCCAAAAATATTCTTTTTTAACATTCTCGTTAAGAGCATGCATGGATAAAATTATAAATTTACATTGCTCTCTCTCCCCAATTAAACTTCATTCCTCCTATTGTACTTCTTCCCAAATTTGTTACCGAGTTTGAAGCTCTGACCCAAAATCATTACTCCTCTCTCAATTGTTCTTCTTCATTATACAACCCAAAATCAAAACCAATAAGCTTCGTGTATGAGTTTCAAGGATTAGTCTCAGAAAATTAAAAAGAAAATAAACTTTAAAACTCATCCATAAATGTTACGGAGTACTTGATTCGATTTTAGGTTCCACTAGGAAGACGAACAACTGAGATAAGAATGATGGTTTCAATTTTGGGCTCGTGGCTTCAAACTCGGCGATGGATCTGAGCAGTGCGAGATGATGGAGAAAGTTTAATTGAGGAAAGGGAGGAATGTGAGTTGTTAATTTTATCCTTGTTTTTAATGAGAATGTTATAAAAAGGACTATTTGTGAAAAACAATACTCCGTATAATAATTGAGAACTAAATTATTAATATTTGATATGTGGAAACTGAATATGAAAAATGATTTATTACTGGTAACCATTTATGAAAATTTACTCTTATAAATAACATATAAATTAAAAATTATTCGGTATATATCACCAACACGCTTACAAGCATTAACACATAGAAACTAGCTTATTAGAAAGAAAAGGATCAGCCTCATCTCCGAGAGCTCTCTCAGACTCGATCGAACGGTCAATGTGAAGAGGTAAATTGAATTTTAATCGTAAATTGGTGGCAAATAATAGAGCTTTGCACCATCTTGTACTTAGTATAGTTACCTCCCAACACAATTGTCAGAAATCTAATTCAGATCTTACCCTCTTTATCTCTCTTAACTTGCTAACTACACAACGCCCACCCGCCCAAATTAGCTTATTTGAGGAAGGAGTAAAAGTGGGAAAAGATTTGATTTTGGATTATTACTCCGTATATGTAATGGGCAGCGGACAGAGCGGAACGAAGAAAGCTGTCTCTTTCTCATTCTTCGCTGTCCGTTTCTCTTACCATCCGTTTTTATTAATTATTTTTCCTAAAATAATCAATTTTTCCCCTTAATTACCTATCATCGTTTCTCAGTCTCGCATTTTACACTGACAGCATCATTCCTTCCGGAGACCCGCTCTGCCCATTCTTACGGTGGACTTCTTCTTCCTTCCTTTTTTTTTTGTCTCCTTTAGAATGCAGGAGAAATCCAGGAAACCCATGAAGAGGCTAGTAAGTATGTTTTTCTTTTCTGGGTTCTTTTATTTTTTTGTTTTGTTCTTACTCCATTTTGAAGCTCTGGATACTTTTTTATCATGAATTCTACAGTCTGGCATGAATCTTTGGGTGAAAGGTTCCAATTTTGGGGGTTTCTTTTGAGGCTGAGCTGATCTGTTCTCATCTTTTGTCCTTCTGGATTGTTTTTTTATGTTCAACACTTTCTCTCCAGTGTGTCATACTGCTAAGTCTGCTATTGCTGCAAATTAAAAGATTCTTTTTTTTGTTATACCCCGCTGTATTTCAAAAGGCTGGGGAATTAAGGATTTTATATTACTTATGCATTGATCTGTAAATATGGTTTCCTCCAACTTTGATTTGTTTAACCTCTCTCTCTTTTAAATATGAAGCGAATTGTTGCCCACTGTTCAATCAAGCTTCATTATTCTCATGTCTTTCATTAAGCCTTATACGTTGTCCCGTCCATTTTGGTTCAGTTTTATATACTTAGATAGCTAGATTTAGTTTATTTGTGTTTGGTGGAGTTTTTGACACTTGAGCTCATTTTGGTAGAACCTGTCACCATATTCTGATCTGCTCATTGGCCAAAATTCCAATTGAGTGACAATTATCTTCTGGATAGCATTTCATCCCAATGCCTTTTTTTTTTAATTTTAAAAAGTGTCTGGTCATCAGCATGTTTGGCATTGCTTATTCTGTAAGCAATAAGCATCAAATTGATGCTTCTCCCTACAGGTTTTTGTAGAAGCAATTAGAATCAGCCTGTGCTTGGAGAAGCAATAAGCAATAAACACTCCCGATCACAATGCCAAGCAAAACCAATATTAATGGTAAGGGTTATTTAGGTTCATAAATAAAGTTTTGTAGATGTAATCAAAGACAACAAGCCCAATATAATCCCATAAGAAGTAGGGTCCGAGGAGGGTGTGTATAGAGGTTGTTTCCAAGAGAAAGTTTTGCAGACACTGCAGCCAAATAACTACTACCAAACAGGTCCTGTATTTTCTTGTTTATATGAAAATGGCATTTCAACATCCTCATGTGTTGATAACAGATCATTTCCAATTATTTTGACTCTATGATTCTTGTATGTGGTTTTCCTGTTTGCTCTAGCCATGGATAACAACTAGGGAATTGCTTATTTTCTGTTAAATGCCTCTCTTTATCTGCCCTTCTTCTTCTTCTTCAGGCAGTTCTCCTTTTGTTGCTGGTTTTGAATGAGAGGATAGAACACGCTAGAGCTCAAACACCGGGAGAATGCACCTTCATTAATCCTTTGAAACCGAGACCTCACAGAGCATCCGTATTGGACTTTGGTGCTGTGGGCGATGGGAAAACTTTAAACACTGTCGCGTTCCAGAATGCAATATTTTATCTGAAGTCATTTGCAGACAAAGGTGGTGCACAACTCTATGTTCCAGCCGGAAGGTGGCTGACTGGGAGTATCAATCTCACCAGCCACCTCACACTATTCCTGGAAAAAGATGCCGTTATCCTTGGATCAGAGGTTAGTACTAAAATCATCCCAGCTCAAGAAGAACATATGTTATGTGTTGTTCACTTGTTCTGCTATCTTGTGGTAAATTTTTACAGTTAATTACTGGAATAGGATTCTTCTACCTTAGTATCTGTTTGAAACCCGGAAAATATTAGTAAAAAAGGGAAGGAAAACATAGGTTGAGCAGGGAAATTTGTTAAGGAAGAACATGTAGGATAAAATAAAACATAGGCTAAATTCAATTAATTTATTTTGGATATTTGTTGGTATTTCTGTTATTTACTTATGTCCATATTATAAAGAATAGGAATCTAAACATACCCTAGATGTAGTTGTCTATATGACAAAGAAAATCACTTGATAGTGTTGTTTTCCTTTTCACTTGCACTTTCAGGGATAGAAACGTACCCTAAATCTTACCATCGACCCACTGGCAATTCTACTGCAAATAAAGTTGCAGTTACGAATGTTGTTTTGTGATAATTATGACAATTTACCTTTCTTCTGTCTCTATGCTCCAGGATTACACTCATTGGGATATAATTGATCCTCTACCATCTTATGGGAGAGGTACTGATGTACCGGGACAAAGATATCGAAGTTTGATTGCCGGAAACAATTTAGTTGATGTTGCGATAACAGGCAAGAAATGTCTGCCTTAATTATCACTAAAATTTTTATATTTATCACCATATCAAGGATACTTTAAGATGTAACTAGTCATTAATTTATTCTTATCGTGTGCCTCACGAGAGAAATATAGAAAACCCCTTCTATTATATGAATACTATAAAAAAGTTTAGCATATGCTGATAAATTTAAAATATTAATCATTTTCCTGTTTCTTTAGCATTTTCGTAGGTAAAACCAAACACAAGAAAATAACTTCCATTGCAGTTTTCTTTTCCATTTCCTAGCTCCAATCATACATTTATATTTTGTGCAACTGCTACAAATACTCGAACAGTCATGTAGTTATTTACATTTTGCAATTGTCATGACATTAAGCAGGAAACAATGGAACTATTGATGGTCAAGGTTCTGTTTGGTGGGATCAGTTTGATGCGCATGCCTTGAATTACAGCCGACCACATCTAGTAGAGTTTATTAGTTGCAGCAATGTTGTTATATCGAACTTGACCTTTTTGAATGCTCCTGCTTGGAACATTCATCCAGCATATTGCAGGTACTCTTTTTGCTGCATACAGTATGTTCCTAGTAGTTGTGTAAATGGTTAGAACTTATGGGTCTGGTGTTGCCATCTTTAAGGTCTGTTTGAATGGAAGCTTTCTTGTATGGGTTTCGGAAGACTTGATATTTGAGATTTAAAAATAAAAAAAACTCCGTAGTAATTAAAGATTAAGATCATATGTGATCGTATAACATTTCAATTTCTCCATTTGTCCTGAAAAGAACTTCTCATGTGAAAATGACACGGGATTAAGATTTTTGGTTGAAAATTTTGTTAAAAAGTATTTTTTTACGGGAAAAATGACTATTTAATATGAAGATGATTTTGGGACAATGGGACGAGGGAGTACCTTTTATTCCGTTTTATAAAACATTATTTTTTTAATGACAAGATATAGAGACTAAGTGCTCTCTCAAACTTTCATTACCAAAACCCTCCATTTAAACAGATCCTTAGTATATAGTGGATGTCTAAGATTCGCTTAATATTTTGCAGTAATGTTGTTGTTCAGAACATAACGATTTATTCTCCATCCAAGTCACCATACACCAATGGCATCGTTCCAGGTTTGTTTAAGCGAGACACACCTCAAGCATACATGTTAAGGCACTTGCACTTTGAAACCCTAAAAATCTTACTATAGCTTATCAAGAAATGATAAATGGAACTTATCTATAAAAAAGTTGTTCAAATGCTTTGATCGACTTCCCCTATGGTGACAAAGTTAAAGTCGTTGCAGATTCTTCGGAACATGTATGCATCGAGAATAGCAACATCAGCATGGGCCATGATGCGGTTGTACTCAAAAGCGGGTGGGACCAGTATGGCATTGCCTACGGTAGACCGACCACAAATGTCCACATTCGTGGGGTCCGCTTGCAGTCTAGCAAAGGTGCAGGAGTGGCCATTGGTAGTGAGATGTCTGGTGGCATCTCAGGTGTGCTTGTGGAGAACATTTACTTGCATGACTCTTCAATGGGGATTGAGCTGAAGACAGCAAGAGGAAGGGGAGGTTATATAAAGGACATCCTATTCACTCATATAGTGATGGAAAATGTTTGGGTGGGAATTAATGCCACAAGTTATGACGAATCCCATCCCGATGACACATATGACCGAAATGCCCTCCCCGCGGTCAGCAATATTACATTTGTAGACATGAGTGGCAAAGATATCTCCACGGCGGGAAATTTCAAGGGATTATCCGAATTGCCCTTCACTTCCTTTTGCCTTTCAGGCATCTCCTTTTCCGTTTCATCCTTTTCCCAATCAAACCCATGGATTTGCTCCGATGTTTCTGGGTTTTCATCTGGTGTGTCACCCGAACCATGCCCGGAGCTTTCCAGTTCATCTTCAGCTTGCTTCTCCCTGCAGCAGCCACACACATTTAGCCAACTTGCAGACATGTAAACCATGTGCACAGGAACCTGTTCAGTGCATTGAATCTCTACCAAGTAGAGACACATTCTTTTGGGGGAGCATAATCTTGGAATAATTGCAAAAGTCAACTTCAAGCAGGTAAAGATTTATCTGGGATGGCTTTGCATTGTCTTCTGTACAGCATTGCTTCTCATTGCGTGTAAGAAAAGTTTTGGTAGTGCAGTCCATTATTCACATTTACTTGGTTTTTATATTTTTATATATATATACCAGAGCGAGGACATTTTATTTTCTGCTCCAATGTTACATTTGTAAATTTGGGCATGGAAACTGTTCATGATTGTTTGGTTTTACATTGTGATGTGAAAGGTGTTTCTGTAATTCAAGCAATAAAAGGTTAAAGCCGTTTTTTCTTATGACAGTTGTTATCTGGCTGGGGAAAAGATTAAGTGACTTTTTTGGACGACTTTTAAAAAAGCACTTTCCCCCAATTAAGTACCTTTTGAACTTTTGGCTCTGTAAAACCTAAACATCATTGGGTTGGAAAGCATTTGCTTTCACGGAAAGTGATTTTATCTGTCATCCTAACTGGTTTTGTGTTCATTAGTGACACACCTGCAATTTGCACAAAGCTGGTTCAGAGACTCTTTTGCCGCAGTGGGAATTCGGCTAGAATGAATAAGGTTTTGTTGTTTTGGGTTGAAAAATAGAGTTAGAAAAAACATAGGAAGAAATTAAACATAATCTAAATAAATAAATGATATAAATATTCGATATATCAAAACTATATATCCTACGATGAACCAAAATTAGTATAACTAAATATACTATTTTCTCAATTTATAATCTAAGAGTGTCTGACAAAAAATCAAAACAGAAAAGAATTTTAGGACCGGAGGGAGTATAAAACATCAGACCATTTTCATTAGAAATACCCAAAAGTGTATACATTGGTGAAATTTACAAGAAAAAGCTTCAAAGAGCTCTATTTCATGACCTGTGCTTCTGTTAGAAGCAGCCAACAAATGTAAACAGAAAATGAGAACGTGGAGAAGGGGGTAGCATGATTAAAAACACTATACATTGGGCCTTGTTGTCACTCAACTCCCAATAAACAATGTGAAGAACAAGAAAGATTTTAACATATCTCACAATCAGTGGCTTCCCCTACTTCCGGCTCCCAGATTTGCGCTTCATTTCAACTGGAGTTGCCAGTCTTCCGCTAAGCTGAGAATATTGGGCAATCCCATTTTTCTTTCTTGAGCCTGTTTTATGAACCGAGGCCCCAGAGTTCGGGCTTTTTGCTGTTTTTGTGCTTGGTTTTGGGATCTTTGACCCGACCCCAGTGGCCACACTACTAAGTTTTGGGTGACGATTGAGTTGCCAAAGGAAATCTGGATCAGATGAATCACTAGTTGCAGGACCAAGCTCTTCCAAGTCATCAGTCGCAGTACTGTCAAACTGATTGGCTGATGGGAAAAGATTGTGCGAATTTTCTGAAACATATTTCTGGTGAAGAATGCTATGCACCTCACCATTTTCTGCTTCCCAATCGCCAAACGGGTTTTTTACTCCAGGTGTAGGTTCCTGCTTGTTGACCATGACCTTGTCCACCCACTCCCCCGTCGAAATGTCCCTATCATCCAAAAAATAAGCCCCTCCGGGACTGTTGACTGGTGGCCAGAGAGGAGAATTTCCATATATATCTTCTTCAAGATCAAGACTTTGTTGTCTCTTTTGCCATGGTGAAGAGTTGTTCACCTGTAGAAAGGATATCCTCGTAAAGAATAAAAAAATTGTAGCTATATGTCTGTATTAACATACTCTCCCCTCTTTTAGATAAAAGAAGATATATTTGACAAAGTTAAAACTTTTAAGTTTTAAATATTTGTAAGGTCATGAATTTGTTTGTTTAACTATATTAATATAAGTAACTTGTCTTTGGCAAACTAAATAAAAAATTAGTTTTGTTTGATCAAAGTGGATTACGGAGTAACAATAACAAACATGATTCTTTTATGGGATGAGAGAGTATCTATCCTGAGTTTTTTTTTAAACCAAAAGTTGAAATGATATTAGTGTGTGTTTTTACCTCTATGTTCCCTACTTCCTCCATCGGTTTCCTATTGTTAGATCCAACCAGCATGTTACATGGACTGTGTGGCATCTTTTGATGCACTGGTTCCATTTCCTTTTTTGCTAAGGCAGCCTTCAGAGAAGCAATCTGAAAAATCAATGCAATTTCTCATATGTGAAGTTGACTAGCAACTAGCAATCTATTTTTCGTGTGAATTTAAAATTTTGAAGAAAATGAAGATGAAACATTACCTGTTCCTTGAGCTCTTTTACATCAGCGGAATCTTTATTTACTCTGGCAGCACCTAGTTCCACTGTCGCAACTCGTTCTGCAAATTTTAGTGTGCTGATTGTTTCTCCTAACGCTTCAGGTTCGGGGCTTATGTGGACAAACATAAGTGTTTTGGCTTGACCTCCTATCATTTTAGTTTTAACACGAACCGCGGATTAGATGGTACGTGAAGGATTGCATGAAGAAAAAAACCAGTAAAGATACTTATTTTGACAAATCAGTACAGGAACTTAATACATTGCTTTACATCATGTCTTTACCTAGCGAATCTTGGAGAAGTTGAGTAAGTTTACTGTTCCGGTAAGGGACATGTGTGTTCTTTTGGGCAAGGGCAGATATGACATCACCAAGAGCTGAAAGAGATTTATTTATGTGTTGTGCCTCCTTAAGTCTATCTCCTGTTACTTCAGATTTGTTCACCCTCTCACTTCCAGCAAGATCAACCAAATGCATACAACCATGGAGGATTGTTCCACTTGTTAGGTCTTTTCCTTGTACATGAACGGTTAAGCAACTGCACAATGCAAAACTACAAAAATTGGCATGACCAGTAAAAGAAGTTCAAAATGAACGATGAAAGTGATAGTCGTTGTAAAAGACTACCTCATGTTTCCTCTTGAAATATTATATCAAAAACAGTTTTGCTTTAACATGACTTTTTTTTGGGACAAGATTTTGTTACAACATGACTTCTTTTATTTCTTTTTTTTTTTTTGTGTGGAAAAAAGGCATCATTCATCACCTGTGAGAGCGGCTACTGCGGTCATTGAGTGCTGTTGCCCCTACTGCCCGGTTCCTCTGCCCTAAATCCATCAGATCTATAACATCTGAAGTTGTACTTACACGAATCACGCTTGCATGAGGCACAGCAAGTCCTTGAGAGCAACTACGGATTTCTAGTCGTTTGTTCAGACCATCAGAACCAAGGAGGTCCCTGACTTGTTCATTATAAATCTCTATCATTTGAACAGATACATCATAATGGAATGTGTCCTTTCGTTGCTCTGCAAGTAGAAATAGATCTCCCAAAGCCCTGTAGTTTACCCCTTCATTTTGTTTACCGAGATCCTTAGGTCCACTCTGAAAAGCCCAGGAGAACAAGTAAGTGGAGGGTGCCAAAAAAACTAGATACTAGTCATAAAGAAGTTTTCATATCTAACCATGGTATAAGTTTTCCCAGACCCTGTTTGACCATAAGCAAAGATACAAACATTGAATCCATCCAAGACTGATCTGATTAGTGGTTGCATATCTGCAAATACCTCCCCTGAAAATGAAAAAGAAAGCATGATGTAGAGAACACCAAGAAGAGAATTGAGAAACAATATGATGTTAAAATCATAAAGATTCCTATGAACTGCAAACCAACCTTGAGTTACAGATGGTCCAAACACTTTGTTGAAATTGAAAGACCGGCTTCCTTTCCCATACTTCGTTGGAGCGTGAATTGTAATTGTACCTTCTTCAATGTCATCTATGATACTTGAATGGCTTGGTTGCCCATGTAAGAAAGGTCTTACTCTGCAATAGACCCTAATACTTCCTGGTTGAATACAAAGTGTAACCCTTTAATTTCGATGCTTGGAAACCATGTGTGATAAGAGTCTCATGAAAGAATTTCTACTACCTTTAAGATCTTGGACTTGATTGTAAAGCTTACGGTTTTCTTCAAGAACTCTATGATAGCCTGAAGCTGCATGTGCTAGGCCATGTATGTGTTGGCCTACAAAGAGGGGATGTTATTGGATGGAAAAACAAGCTCACTATAGGACTAGAGATAAAGAAACCCGGATTAGTCACGTAAAAATGTAAACTTGCTTGCAATACAGGTCACTTACCAATATTCTGGAGTTCCTCATAAAACTTCTTTTGCATGAACTGTACGCCTGCTTTTGTAGTACACAGAGTTTGTTTAAGATCCTACAGCAAAATTCCACCTTAGATTGTTTGCACCAAAATTTTCTCCTTTGTGGAAAAAAAAAGGCTAAATAGAGACGAGAATTAGTCATTACTTCTCACCTTAAGATCTCTTTGTTGTTGATCAACAATTGTTTGGTGACTTGTGCATCTTGTTTTAAGTTCTAAGTCACTAATGGCATCCTCTTTTTTCACCACTGCCGTATTAGCTTGTTCAACCTAGTTCAAAAAATAAAAGAAAATCAAACACGAGCTATCATATTTCAATATTTCATTAGCTACTCTTTTCCACTAAAATTACTAAGAAAATCTTAAACTTGGCATCAGAGTAAGATCAATACGATACCTTTGTGTTCCTAGAGTTATTTATAGAGGTTCCTTTGTTAGCAAGAGACCCAATTGAGTCATTGGAAGTTGCTCTGCTTTGCTGTATATATGTGAAGAACAAGTCAGAATATGATGAAGTCTTGAACTAATAAATGAAATCAAGAAGTTGAGCAGCCACAAAGGAAAATAATGCACAATGGCGCCAAGAACCATCACTTATTAAAAAGGGTGGAAAAAGTAACTTACTGCTTCACTTTGGCTAGCCACACGCTGCTCAAACTCGTCAACAACCTTCTTTAATATAGACTCTACAAGCTGTTGCAAACAAAAAGTTGCTCAAACTCAGAGTCAATGGATATACCACCCAGAAATGACTAATGAGGGTATGAACAAAAAATTTTAGCTAGCCAGCGGTAACTTCAACAATGGAGTCCAAAATTTGGCACAAACACAACAATGTAAGTTTTTATAGTTTGCCGACCTGTTTGGGGTGGTTTCAAGTTGAAGCTTCTTTCTTGTTGAAAGTAAAAACTAGATTTTGGAAACCAGATTGAATGGTTTTCTGTTTTCTATTGGCAGTTCTCAAAATTAACATGATTGGTATGAGTTGCCAATGGTTTTCTGTTTTCCATTCATAAAACTAAAAATTGACAACAGAGTAGAAGAAAAAATGTGAGCATTTGGGAGCTTACATTTGGAACCTCTTCAGGCCTCTTATCTGACAGAATTCTACGAACAAGGTTGCTCAAAGTAGGCTGCACAGAAAGAAATGCTTCAACATATAATCCCGCGAGTTTAGCAGTTCATGATCCTATCTCAATACGCAAATCTTACCTACCATTGTATTACTCTCAGTCTCAGCCTCTGAAGCAGTCAAAGACCGATCATTCATTGATACAGCCCTTGACAATGAGTTCATGAATGGCTCAGATTTTTTTCGCATGATTTGTCTTGCGGATGCAGTTGGTTTTGCATTTCCTCCAAATTTCCAAACAGGCGTTGCACCTGTTTGTTTCCATTCAGCAAATGATTTGAGGCCCAAAACACAGTTGACAATCCGGGAGCATGCCCCTCCCTGATAAATTACCAAATTTAGTGTCACACTCCTAGTTGCTCAAATCGTAAACAGAAAATTATCAACAAAAAAGAAAGAGTAACACTTGCATTACTCAGACTGAGTATCAATTGTCAAAACACAATCAAATTAATATATTTTAAAGAATGGAGTCTTTTAAGTCTAAAAATCAAAATCTTGATGCTTTGACATTGCAGGAAGTACACATACTTGCTCCATATCAGATGCTTCAAAGCTAGGGATTCCCAAATCATTCACTGCTACAAGAAAGTTTCTCAAATTCTCAAAGTACTGATAGGCTGACAACGCAGCTCCATCGGGGATGAGCATGGCATCACACGGAGTCTCAACCACCTAAAATTGGGTAATGGGTAGATCAAGTTCAGCCCAATTTCAATTGGTTGAAAAACGAAAGCGATTTAAAACTCCATATGAAATTGAATCTACCTTGACCACGGAGCTAGGTTGAATCTTATTGAGTGCGCTGCAGAGAATGATTCCATTCCTTAAAGCAACCCGGAATTCCTCTTCCGATGGCTCTGCTGGCAAATCTTTCCCTCCCACCACTCCCACCATCTTTCTCAGCCACTGTGCTGCTTCATACCTCCTCATTGCTGCATAAAATCAAGCTCATCAATTCTGCAATTTCAATACACTAGAACTGACACTGCATTCCAGCTAGACTACCAATGACCTTCTCATCTAGATCTTTAAAACCCAAATTTCAAGCTCCTAGAAAAACTTACCGAATCACATAGAACGGAAGCGGAAATGAGAAAAACGAAACATTACCAGCTTCTTCTGCGCGACGAGCGTCCAAATCGAGGCCGCGGGGTCGGCTTCCGTGCTGCTGGAGCACATCCTCCACCAGCGACGCCACCGAGTACGACAATGCTCCGTCAGCCGCCATTGCAGGATTCGAATCAAGGAGGCGGCGATTCAAATCAAATTTGAACTCGAACAAGACGAAAAAATTCAAATTTTCAACATCAAGATTTCCAGAAATCTATACGCAAATGCGGAAGAAGATGAAGAAGAAGACCGTTAGGTGAAAGAAGTGGGAACTGTGCCTCGTCGTCGTCGTCTCCGCTGGGATTTGGGATTTTGCTTTACAACACAATAGTCTCAGTGATGAAAAATGATGGCTTTTTATTTATTGAGCGGAAAAGCATGCTCGTGTTTCTTTGAAGAAATCTACAGTAGGGGACTCGTATTTCTCTTTCTTTTTTTCCACGAATAGGGCCAGGCCACGTCAAATCCGAGCCTCGTTCCGAGCCTTCTGGTTCGTTGTGCCTCCTTTCTTTCCGTGGGATTATTTAATTTTTGAATATCAATTCGTTACCCAGCGCGTCGGAGTCACGCTTCGCCACCGCGCTGTCCGGTGGTGTGTGTGACTTCATTCATTTCCGCGCTCTTTTTCCTGAGGGGCATTTACGAGAACGTGACTTGATAAAAGTGGAAATTGTGTTATTCAAAATATTTTTTGTTTTTTTTAATTGAATTGAAAATAGAAAACTATTGTACAATATGACTATTAGGCCCTGTTTAAGATATAAAAAAATATAAAAAAATTAAAAAAAAAATTACATTACATGTAAATACTTTTTTATAGTTGTAAATACTTTTTTTTATTTATTCTAGCTTAGCCTGTTTAATTTGATATAAAAAGCTTTTGTCAAATATTTTGTGGTCCCATGAATAATTGTAATTCCCTCAAATGAAAGATCATTGTGTCCTTCACGTGTTTATTAAGTTTTAAACATCATTGTAAACATTGAAATTCTGTTTCTATATGACAAATTTATTCAGACGATGTTTTCAAGTTGATTTTTCACATTTTTTAAGGAAAACTAAAAAATGGAAGAAATTTATTAGACCCAGCATAATGCGGCTTCAAACCCCACCATTACACCAAAAAATGCCATTATTTCTATATATGTGTCCATGTATGCATTAGTTTTTTTTTATATTCATAAAACTAAAAAAGCAACTCCTCTTAAAACCAATCTCTTCACACAAAAAATCATCGCGTAATAATGAAGGGGCTTGAAAAGGAACATGAACCACTACACATCTTTTTGTTTCAATATGATTCTACTGGCATATCATCGATCAACGTGGCAGAAAATGTTCCAACGTGGCGTGAACCACTACGTATGGTCTTAAGGTAGTCTTATTAATACAGTGAGAAAGTATATTAAATGAAATAGAAGAGCGAGGTGTAATAAAAATTGAAGATGATTGTGATATTGTAAATATTAATAATGGCAATGGAAATATATTTTTCCGAACAAAAAAACATTTGATACTGGTAGAGGAAGTATATATCAGATCTTCCTCGAAGAAGGAACGAAATAAAGTTAGACATGTTGTAGCAATTTTGATGCCTAATGACTAAGGTCATGTTCACCTCAACTTTTTCTTACGGAGTACATTACATAACACTTATTTTTGTTAGAATCGAATCAGATCAGGTATAAAATAACTTTAAATATAATTATAATTAGATCAAATAAAACCAGATAAGAACTTATTTTATTTAGATTTGAACTATTAAGATCACACGAAGAAAACATGACCTTAATGTTGACCTCCCCTTCTAATCGAATATAACCCATTCACATTTAAGTTGTTACAGAGGTATATTCCATTATTTTTTACTCCCTCCGTCCCACTCTCTTTGTCCACTTACCTTTTGGCACACCATCCAATGCACTTCTTTAATCCATTTTATCTTGTAATTTGTATATTAAAAAATTATAGAAATTATATATTAATAATCTATATGTTGAGACAAATCAAACAAGATCACACATGACTATATTTAGGCTTACACATTGAGAGAATTTGATGAGTCAAAGTGCTTAGATGAACAGTTCCAAAAGTCAAAAGTGGACAAAGAGAGTGGGACGGAGGTAGTATAATTTTAGTTAAAACTAAAAAAATGTTGTAAAAATTACTCGTATTTAAAGTTTGTATTTTTTTAAGAATTTTTAAACATATAATTACTTAATATTGGGAAACCACTAAAATGTACTCTCTCCTTTCTAAAAAACTTTTCAAGAATGACAAAAGGCGTGCCTTAAAAATATGTAATGTAGATATTATTTATTTTCTAAAAATTACTCATCAATCCAAAACATTATATCTTATCTTATTGTATGTCTGGGCAAACTTGCAAAATAATATTAAAATTACGCATTTTTATGCATATTTTTTATCATAATTAAAAAGTTTTAATTTATGGGATGGATCGGAGGAAGTACTTCTTTTTAATATTATAATTATATTATACCGGAGTAATTATTACTCCGTATTATAATGTGAGGTTCAATTAGTTATTAAGATGGGACACTGCTATCAGGTTTTGTTGAACTGATCGCAGTTTACATATCAATGCCTACCCACTTTATACTAATTAATTAATTACACTGTAACACATATAGACATAATAATAGTGACGAAATGAAATGAAATAATCCATATATATGTTCATGCATGATTTCAAAATAAGTCAATCAACACAACAACATCAACAACCACATCAAATTAAACATTCCATTTTTTAATTACTCCATTTGTTAATTAAGTAGCAGAATATATGATGACTAAGCTAGCTTTCCAAAAATAGGAGGATGCATGACTAATTATAATATGTGAACTTAAGCTACATATTTTATGTTGTTGAAATTACAGGTCTGCCAGAAAGATTATCCAACGCAATAAGCACACTGTTGGTAATGATATATATATATATATATATATATATATATATATATAATTTATTTTTAAAAAATATAAAAATAATTTGTGAGGAAGTTCGTGAATCATACAAGAGTAGGGTCTGAAAAGGGTGTGCATGTATATGGAGACTTTATCCCTTTTCGAAAATAGAGAGAGTATTTTTAAAGAGACCTCCGACTCAATGTCGAAAATTGTATTGACTGACTAGCTATTACTTCATTAATTAAAGAAGCGCAAATACTTTAGAACCTATTTTTTAATATAAATCTTAAAGATAATGGTATTGAAAAGGATTATGGAGCATGCCATGTATCCCATTCTTTTCTCACCGTATTAAAATAGTTTGAGTTTTTGTAGTTAAATTAGACATATTTTGGTTATCAATCAAATAAATGTTATACGGAGCATTAACATATATCAATAAAATAATTTTAAAACTAAATGAAACTAAATCATTCTTTATATAAATACATACTCCGTACTCCGTAGTATATAATACTCCGTACAATGTTTTGTGATTCTCAATTAAATAAGGATTAAAGCTTGTTCATTCATTTTAATTGTTAAAAAACTCAAATTGCACACAGCTTATTTTTTTACTCCATATATAATTAAATCTATATAGGGAGCTGCAGATTTGACATAATTAAAACTAAAAAAGTTATATACTCTCCGTCCCAAAAAAATTGTCGTCGCCAATCATTAAATAAAATGAATGGAAAAAACTCAACAAATTCTTTTGGCTATTTGTATGTTTTTATCGATTACTCCGTATTTGACAAAATATTCTTGCACTGTCTAATCTTTTTTTAAAAATTTTTTGAGTAGGTTTTAAATATGTAAATTTTATTTTTTATTTCTATATCAATCTTTAAGGTAAAATAAATTTAAAAAATTTAAAATTTTACTTCATTTTGCATAATGTGACAAATATTTTGAAATTGAGAGTATTTATAATTCAGAGTAGTTTCTTTAACGAGGATTACTTTAGTCCTTCCACATAAAGAAATCAATGAAAACAGTTGTGCTTAGATAAAAAATGATTTTGGTTAAAACGGAGGGGTACGGAAAGGATAGGGGCATCATTGTCCATGCATTGCTGGCATCGACTAACGTTATAAAAGTTCAAATTTTTGGTTAGGAACAACCGAGCCTAATCGGTTCCAGGTTCGGATTTGGTAACCGGAGCGCGCTTGTTGGGCCCCCACGAGCGAGCAGGCCCGTCTCCCTGATTGTAGTTGGTGAACGGAATTATACGGAGTACTTTCCAAGTTCGCCATTAAAATTTAAAGGTTCCATTAAAATTGTCAGGCAAATGGGATAATCAGGGGCCGCTCCAGTACTCCGTTCATAAAATTGATAGTTTTTACTCCTCAACCTCCAGGTAAACCCCCTACCCCACCCCGACCTGAACATATCCTCTATCCCCTCTAATTGCACCCCACAAATTAATTTTGACTTTAGAATCAAATTAAATTAATACATTGTTGTACCAAAATATAGTTTTAAAAATATTTTTATCATAAAATAATTTTTATGCCATGTTATGGGACGTTACATTGATATTAAAATTAAAAGATGGAAAAAATCATTTAGAGACTCAATGAGTATGTAGTTATGTATTACTTCTTCCGTTCCAAATTAAATTGTATATTTACTATTCACATAGTTAAACTTCATTCATTTTATTTCCTCATTTTCGTTAGTCATTTGATAAAATAATATAGACATGTCATCACTAATTTTGTAGATCTTTTGATGTAGCTTTAAATATGTAAGTTTATTTTTTATTTCTACATTATTTTTCATATAAAATAATTTGAAAATAATTTCAATCAAACATTGTAAACTAAAACAAACATTTTGAATTAAGACAAGGAAAATATGTAAACAAACCAATTTAATTTGACAAAATTTGATAAAAAGAAATGACGGGAAAAGAAAAAAAATGTTGGATAAGGTGCAAAGAACTCGAGCCCAAGAAACTAGAAATCCAAAAAACGCACGAAATGTTGTTTCAGCCCAGAAACGAATTGCCCTGAAATGGAAAGGCTCACTTGTAAATTCGGTGCGACGCGGCTAACCAAAGCTGAACAAATAAGCATGTGGATGAACCAAAGGTAGAGAGACCCTTCAAATAATCAATACTACTTTTGCCCTTTTGGGCAATTCAATACTCTGTATTTTTTTTATTGAATGTTTTTTTGGTCGAGTATTGCTTATTTTAATTTTATTGCTTGCATCCCAAAAAAAATATTATTATTTCAATTCGAGAGCAGTCTTTGATTTTTATGAGTCAATTTGATAAATTTTAATTATCAATTTTTTAATGAGTAATTCATAATATTTCTCTTTTTTTTAAATTATTTTTATCATATATTTTCATTTTTCTTAAATTTTGTATTCTCAAAGTAAGAGTTTTTTCTTTTGAAGGAGAGAGTAACTTAAGTGATTTTTAAGTGTGTAAAAAGTATGAAAATATTTTCGGAGACGAAAAAAATAATTATAATAAATCATTACAAATATAATTAAAATGTCAATGCAAAATCTTGCAATCGCACTGATATTTTGTATTAATGTAATATTTTAAAATATAAGCGTACATTTTTAGGGTACAATTCTAGGGTGCACCTAACATGATTAATGTATACTTAACCTCACGTAGAGTTCTTGTGCACCCAGTGAGGATCGACATTCCAAATAAGGGAGTTATTATCGTGTCGCTAGATCACAATATCATTAGCAGAGTCTATGTTCAATTTTACTAGTATGGGTTTCTTTAAATAATGCCTTCTCCGCTTTTATTTGACTGTCCGGTTTACTTTTCAAACTTAAAGTTTGACTAATAATTCTTTTTAAAATATACTAACAAAAAATATTTAAAATAGTACATTTAAAATATTTATTGTATAAATAAGGTATCCTATTTTGATGTAATCCTAAGTGAATTAAAAAAAGTATGAGAAGGCTAAGTGCCTGTTTGGGAACAGCGTTAGCGATTAGCGTTAGCATTTTGAAAAAGCTATCTACGGGCAGCGTTTAGCGTTAGCGTTTTCAAAGCGATCTGCACCGTTAAAATTTTATCCAAAACGCTAATGCTAATCTCTAACGCTATTCCCAAACAGGCCTTAAAAATTATTTGGTGCAAATGTAGGGATACAACAAGAAAGCATATTCCCTTTTTCTTCTCCTCCTCCCTTTTCTCTATTATCATCTTTGATTTTTTATTTTCTTCTCCAAAAGTCCAAAGCTGCCATAAACACAAAACAAGGAGTTTATTCAGACAAGCCTCCATCCTCCAAGGACTCTGTACCTATCACAAACCCCCAAAACCCTAATCTTGAATCTCAATTCTCACTCTCAATCTCCCAATCCCCTTTGCTGATCTGAACTCTTCGCACTTGCTTGCTAAATTCTATTGCTATCAGCGCACGGGATGTCTAACTCGGGAGGATTCGCTGTGACGCGGAGCCACGGAGGAGACCGATTCTACAACCCTCCGGCCATGCGACGGCAGCGTCAGGCGACGGTCGTACAGCAGCAGCAGCAGCCGCCGCCGCGGCTACAGGTGCAGAGACAGCAGCAGCAGAAGAAGGGAGCGAAGCCGGAGGCGGCAACTCCGGAAGTTGGGAACCGGACTGAATCTGACGATTCCGCCACAGCATTGGCTAAGCCGCCATCTGTCTGCTCCTCTTCTCCCGAGCTTCCTAAGGATGTCACTAACTTGGATCGGCTGATGGAATCGGTTACTCCCTTCGTGCAAGCTCAGAAACCATCTGAGGTATAAATCCTGAGATTTTATTGCTGCCGTAGTTATTTTCCATCTCGTGAAAATGGAATTTATCCTCATTTCACGAGATTATAGTATTGACTTTTTTTGATTGGACTGTAATCATTGAAAAAAGGCTGCTGATCAATTTTACTTGTCTTTGTTAATCGGTTAATAGCTGCACTTTGATTTATTTGATTGCTTTGTTAGTTTACAATTCCTTCTACTTGGTATGATTTGGAGATGATCACAAGAATGAGTTCTTATTCTGTTGTCATTAATACTTTCTGGAAATATTGTGTTTTATATGTGGTCATTTCTTGAATGAACAGGCAAGTGTAAGAAAACAGAGATCCCGTGAATCCGATGCAAATTCATTCTTTTGCCTTGAGGATCTTTGGGAATCTTTCCGAGAGTGGAGCGTGTATGGCGTTGGTGTGCCACTGGTGTTGAATAAAAAAGACCACATTGTTCAGTATTATGTTCCGTTCTTGTCCGGCATACAATTGTACATAGACCCTTTGAAGCCACTGTCTTGGCTTAGGTGAGTAAATATGTATTTCTCTTGCATATTTAGCTCTTCAGCTTATTTGATGTGTATAGTTTTGGTTTCAATATTTGATTATGGATATTTTATTTTACACACTACTGTGGCTTTTTCAGATGTTGTGCTCGTAAGTTGTAACTGTTTACCCTTCCGCTAAAGCCTATTATTGGTTTTCCGTGATCAGAACTCCTTGGATCATAAATTTCACAATGTTCATTTGCATATGGTGGTCTCATTCTATCACATCTTTAGCATCATAGGACTGTATTAATTCAACCACAGACTTTCATTCGTCATAGAAATTTGGTTCACTGTTTAATATTTGTCTTTAGTTTTGAAAGATTTAGAGAATTTTTGGCCTATCACAACTTTAGAGTTGTTTCCATGCAAGCGGTTGCTATCTTACATTATGTCCTTTACATAAGGTCATTTTGAGCTGTCTTGCTTTTCATTGATTTTAATTTATTTCTACAATTTAGTTGCAATAATTCTTTCGCATTTAAGTTTTTGTGCTGATACATATCAGATAAAATATGTCAAAGACTCAAAGATCATGTGGTGAATTGTATTCAATTGGGGCATGGTGCAATTGCTGTCAGTTTACTTGTTTATTCCATATATACCTTTCTTAAAGAGTCTCAAGGGCTCTTCATTTTGATCAAACCCTTTAGCCTACCACTTTTTTGTAGTTGATGATAATCTGGAATAACTCCATTTCACCATATTTTCTCTGATTATATGACTTAAAATTACTGCTTATCAAGTTTCTCTAAAAATGGTCGCTTATAAGTGATATTGAACAAGCATGTCCCATCTTAGTTTTGCTTCCCAGCATTATTAGTGAATAAGTTGACTGCTTTACTGACAAAGTTGTAGACTTGGAGCAGTATCTGATACACACCTGTGAAATGAAGGAGTATCTTCTCTACTTTAGGAACCCATCTTGGTTACTCAAGTGGCTAGATGATTTTTGCACCTGATGCAACTTGAAAACATTGATATTGGTGAGCAATATTTTCTCAGTATTTTTTGGACTTGTTGCCAAGAGATACATAGGTTGGTTGGAGATGCGGCCTTTTTGCTTTAACAAGTTCTTGTATTCCCTAAAATGGAGAATTGTTTTCACTTTAACTATGAAACAAGGCATGATTACACTGGATGTTTGGATTCTTTACACAGCATGTGATTGAAAGTTATGCACTCTGTTTCATGTGACCTATTCATTTCTAACAGGAGTTCAGGTGAGAGTGATGTCGAGTCACTAAGGAAATATGGTTGTGTTGGCAATGGTCATTGTGATATAGATAAGAAATCTAAAACTGCTGTTGGAAAATGGAGCCAAGAAAACCAATTAAATTCAAATTCCCTACAACCAAATGGGATCTCAACTAGAGATAAATCTGCCGACGAAACTGAATCAAGTAAACCAGCTGGATCTCTTTTGTTTGAATATTTGGAGCAAGAACAACCATACAATCGCAGGCCATTGATTGACAAGGTAAAAGTGTAAATGGACCTTAAAAGTTTTATGATGATGATCATACTTTCCACCTCTTCACTTCGAGAGGTTTTAAATTCCCTTCACCTTGACAGATTATGGACCTAGCATCTCAATATCCAGAGTTGAAGAAGTGCAGGAGTTCTGATTTGATGCCCTCAAGTTGGATGTCTGTTGCTTGGTATGCAAAAAGAGAAAAAATATTGACTTCGTAACGTGTTTTTGGGGTATTTTAACTTACAGGAAGTTTCTTGCAGGTATCCAATATATAGAATACCCATAGGCCACACACTACGGGATCTGGATGCATCTTTTTTAACATTTTATCCCTTATCCACTCAATGTAGAGGTACCTCTCGCCTCCTTATCCTTCTATGCGATCGCAAACTTTTCTATCGGAAGATAGTGAACATTACTTGTGAATATGTGATCATATATCCTTTCACTCCACCACATGCGTGTCTAATTCCTCCAAAACCCTCCCTTCTATTTGTCCCAAGGTCTATGTTTTTCCATCTGCCATTTTTAAATAATAAATCTGTAATCTCATTGTCAGGTCCTGTTCAGCCACAATTTCATGCTGCAAATGGTAGGAGTATCAATAGTATGAGTCATGCTGCCCTAAAGATTTCGTTACCAGTATTTGGTCTTGCTTCATACAAACTGAAGGGCTCACTAGTGAGTCCATCTGGACCCCATGAGTCCGAGCAGGAAAACTCTCTCTTGCTAGCTGCAGACCATTGGCTTCGGGATTTAAAGGTTTTTCTCCCCGATTACCAATTCTTCCTCTCTCATTATTCTCAAGGGAGATGATGCACGTGGTCTGAATGTTTGCCAACAATTTTGTTCCTCCATGGTAGACGTTCAAGTGCCAATTTGGGCTCACTTTCAGATACAATGTCCCGAAAAAGTGTCCTGTCCTATAACTTGGTCAAGAAAGGCTTCATGCGGTCAAAAAGCAAACAAACTTGAAATATATCAGCACGGGTCGGTACAAAAGCTTACCAAAAGATGGCCTAGTGTTTTTTGGGGCAACAGTTTGATATGTGCTCCATGTCGTAAAGGTATATCCAATTGAAGTATTTTTAGTCGTCCTATGAGACACATGATCTGTCAACTTGGTTGTTGTGATCGTGTCACTGGAACGAGTATAGAACACCGGAAGAAACAGGACGATCATGATGAAAATTTTGAACAGTCTGTACGCCTACCTATATACCAAACTCACAAATTGAGGAGTTACCTGTTAGCATGTTGTCACGAGTGATATGAAAAAATAAAAAAAACAAAGATAGATAAAAAGAAAGAGAGTCGTCTGGAGCTAGTCAGACAATTGTGTTTTTGTAGCATGAAAGTTTAATATTGTATTCTGCCTATGCTTTGATTACCCTTGAGATGGCTAAATGAAACCTTTGTTAAGTAATTGCGTTGCATGTAGAGATCATTATTGGATACAAAACCAAAAACAAAAGAGTAGAAAATCGGAGTTGTGTGTATCTGCATTTCTGTCTATTCCTCTAACACCATATGGATTTGTTTGAGTGTGGAAAAATTCATTTCAAAGATTCTTTTTTGGAGTTTTGAAAACCCAATTCCACTTCAAAGAGTTGATGTATGTTCTTTTCCGGATGGGCGTGCACGTTATTTGAATTGTAGTTCCAAATTCAGGTTGCAATTAGAAAAAAATATGCAAATACTGTTTTTAGGAAAAACTATCTAAAATAATTCTAATTTTATCCGGTCTTTCAAAGATAATATTTCACCGGGATGTATACTAATCCTATTTTTATTGAAATTTACGTGTTTTGAATTATTGTTAAGTTGCTAGTGGGATCTTCCGAAAACATATGATCTAATTTTTTTATATGTTTTTTTGCTTTAATTTAAAAGTAGTTTCTATCACATTTATGTTAAAAATTGGGGAGTGATGTCATAAAACTTTTTACTCCCTCGGTCCTAAAATGTTCCTTCTTATTATTACTCACATAGTCAAATTTTAATCACACGCAATCACTTTTATTTTTTGATAACCTTTTGCATATCTTTTATTTGTAAACAATAACGCCATGGTAATGTCAAAGACTTTATAATCGAGCAACATATAATTATGTTCCTAAATGAGAGGTCAAAAGTTTAACCTAAAATGATACGGAGTACTTCATGAAATTACCATAATTTTTTATTGTCATTTTTCATTTACCTTTTTGATAACTTTTTACAATGTAATCATGTTATCTCCGTCCTAAAATGATTTACCTCTTCACTATTACGATCTTTCGATAACTTTTATTTGTTTGCATGTCTTATTGATCAACAACAACAACAACAACCCAGTTGAATCCCACAACAGTAGGGTCTGGGGAGGGTGTGTGTACGCAGACCTTGCCCCTACTCGGAAGTAGGGAGACTGTTTCCAAGAGTAAATATTGTTATCACTGATCATTTGAGCATGTTCTCATTGATTATTTGATAAAATTAAATATTGTTATCATTTCTTGATTTGTAGAACTTTTGATATATATTTTTTAAGTAGTCTGTATGTAAATCTTTTTTTCCATTTCTATATCAATTTAGAAATAAAATTATTTTTAAAAATTATGAAATGGTATACTACGTATTTCGGTTATAAAGGAAGAGGCCGCAAAGCCTGTGAGGGACAATTTCCCAAGTTCCTACTGCGTCTTTCTTTGAGAACATCATCCCCCCCTTGACTTGGTCTTTTTTTTTTAAATTTAAAAATACACATTTGTTTATTATTTACTTCCCTACATTTTTTCCTTCCCTATATGGCTATATATACTGCGTATATCCATTCAAATTTCCAGAATAAAGCTATCTATTTAAGGTAATATTAGCTGTAACATCAACTTTCAGTGAATCCGAATTAATTAATTATATTGAAGATTTGAAGGAATTATTAAACAAAGGAAAAAAAATGAAATCGAGGGGGGCGTGGAACCTGGTTCGGGTAGCATTGCTCCGCTGGGCCAGAGAGGGATCGGGTTTCAGAAGCAGGGCGCAACAGCTCGCCGTGAAGTTCGTCAAGAGCCTCCACGGCCGCCGCTCCCGCCGGCGCCGGCTCGATTCGTCCTACGCCGCACTCCGTCGCGGCGAGCGCCAGTTCTCCTTCGGCAGCACTCCCGTGGCCCGCCGTCCCGCTCCCTTGCGGCTCAAGCTGCCTCGCATTCCCTGCATCGGCAATCCCCGCGTGGATTTCGATTTCCGGAGCACCGACGACGACGATGATTATACGATGGAGTCTCGCGAATACGGCAGTTCCGATTGTTCCGGTTTCTTCGAGGAGAGTTCGGCGACGGATGATTACGGCGGCGATGAAATTGATCAGAAGGCGGAGCAGTTCATAGCCAGCTTCTACGAGCAAATTAAGCTGCAAAGGCAAATTTCATATCTGCAGCGCCATTCTGAATTGCTTTCAATTTCAACCTCACCTAGTTAATTGATTGAATCATACTCCTATTAATTCCATTAATCTTATCCATAATTAGATTTAAACGTTTGTAATCTTTGAATGCATATATCAAGAATAATATTGGTATAATATTCATCGCTCTTTGTATAAGACCGAAACGAATATTGTACAACCGGTTGTATCCTTATGTAACAATCATTCCTGTGTCACAACGCTTGAGCTTGTGATTGAGTTGGTTCTTTTGACATGATATCAGAGCCTTGATGACCAAGAGGTCACGAGTTCAAAATTCACCGCCACCCGATTTAAAAAAATTAAGATTTCACGTGCAAGGCTCAAAAAGGTCATGCCTACACGTGAGGGGGCATGTTAGAGTATATAACAATCATTTCTGGGCCACAACCACAAGCTCAAGCTTGTGGTTGAGTTGGTTCCTTGACATATCCAAACTTAGGTACAACCTGGGAACGGCAAAGAGACGGGGAAGGCCGAGTGAGGTCGCGATCAATAGAGATCCAACTTCCAATAGATCGAGAGTGTAGCTATGATGAAGAGATGCGAGCGGCGGCAAACATGCTATGCAGCAATGACGGCAGCTCAACTATAGCGGCAACGACTGTGGTAGCAGCGATCTAACCCTAGCGACGTGGTGGTGAGCTTTTTGAGCTGGTGGTCTGAGACGAGAACTTTGCGCTCCTTTACAATGAACACTACATTGCTTCAAAATAAATATTATTTTGTATGAGAATGAATATTATGTTGTTTGCAAATGATTATTATAATTGTAATGAACAAATGTGCAAAATTAAACACTACGTTCGTTCCGAATGAACATTACTTTGATTCAATATAAATATTATTTGTCGGTGTAAGTAGCTATAGCTACACCTGATTGTAGTACAGTAGACCTCGGATAATACGATATTAGCTCCAAAATTGATAATAACGTTGCTAATGATATGCCTCTTGAGTAATGACGGTTGATAAAGTGTAGTTGTTGCACTTTTTACTATCTTTGGGGAAAAAAATCGCATTCACTACACCTAAATGTACTTTTGGCCTTTTTAGCAACAAAAAATGTACGGAGTAATGACCTGGTTGACTACCTACTCCGTATATTGTACTTCGTCCCCAAATTAATTCATTAACTTTTTTGTTTATGGTAGTATTGATTATGATAGGATTCGTATGGTCAGCTTCTATAACAGGTTGCGTCTTAATTATGTTAGAATTTCTCTCTATATATACACTCATGTGTAACCTCTATTGACTTGAATAAAATCCATAATTTAAAATTCCACAAAAAATATTATATTTTTTTTTTACTTTCTTAATAAAGTAAAAGATATGTGATCCATATTTCTTCTTTTTTCAACTACTCATTTTTTTACTTTCTACTCCGTAATATTTTTCTCAAGTTGCGTGAAATTAAATTGTCTTAGTTACGGGGAAGAGTATATCCAGGTATGTAAGGAGTAATGTTTATTGTACATTGGGCATATATCTCTTTACACATTAAAGTTTAAACATTACTTATCTCACACGTTTATTTCACTACATATGCAGGGATATGCTTATAAGTTATAAGATACTCCATCCAAAGACTAATTTCAATAATAAAACTTGTATTTTCAACTCATATCCACACACATTTTATCAATGGAAGTGATTTTTAATGTACACCTTTGGTATACAAAGGCTTCTTATATACGTCTAAATACATGGAAATGTCTTTTGTGCACCTAAGGTGTACATGAACCTTCTTATGTATATAAATTGATACACCTATTTAACATCGACAAGGTTCGGTTGACATTGTCATCTAGTACCAACAAATGACACTCGCCGATTTTGACCAATTTCGATGGTCCAAATGAAAAATTGATGGTTCTTACCCCTCATGACCCATCCCCTAACACCCCACCGCACCCCCACCCTAGACACCCCCTCCCTTTTACCCCCTCTAATTGTGTAGCTATTATGCAATGCAAAATAGCCACATTTGGAAGGGATAAAAGAGGGGTTTAGGGTGCGGGAGTGGGGGTACGGTGGAAGGTCTAGGGAGCGGGTTAGGAGGGGTAAGAACCATAAATTTTAGAAACAGAGCATCAAAGGTGCTCGAAATAGGCAAATGTCATCCGTTGACACTCACTAGATGACGGTATCAACTGAGTTTTGCCGATTTAACATTAATATAATATTATACCCGATTCATTTATTTTTAATGATTTTATTTGAGAAAGTTAATGTGCACCCAAAATGCATGATAGGCAGTAAGCATTTTGGCAATTTGCCCTACCAATAAAAAAACAAACGAACGAGAAAAAGAGGTTGCAAGGATGACATCAGTTAGTTAGAACAGCATATTGAAATGTTATTTACCTTAGACAACTGACAAAAACAATACCCCAGCAAACAGATTTACCCCCGTATAAGACACAGCTCACACAGTATTGGCGAGAGTGGTTGGTTATGCTATGCATGCTTCTTGCCAACTAAGGCTTTCACTTTACAGTCGGCTGCCATGCTGCTCAGGGTAGGGGTAGGGCCTTAATCCACATTCTTCTACCATTTTTTTTTAATATTTATTTAAAATTAATTTTTAATCTCAGCCCCAAACGAGAGCCTACAGCTTTTATTTTTTTATAAACACAAAACAGGAAAACAAAAAAACAGCTTGCAATTAATTATCATGTGAAACCACTACCTACCATTTCCAATCATCCAAACTAGTCCCTAACAAGAGAGCAGCAACACTAATAAGTCTCCAACAAGAATTGAAAGGAGACCAAGAAATGAAAAGCAAACACTATGAATAAATAAATAAATAAATCTCCAACACTAATTTTATGTTTATCACATTATCTGAAATTTGGCAGAAACAAACATAAGAAGCACATTATCTGAGAGGGTACACAGTCAGCTGAGCTTTCCCTTCCTGACAGAAATCCAACGCACGTAATTCATGGTTTTGAACAGGTCACGGTTTTGCCATATGGCCATGGTTTCATAAGGGGAGCTTATATATTATAGTTTGGTTATTTATGCACTTTAAATCACATTCATTAGATGGCAGGCTGGCACAATAAATGGAAGCATGTTTCTTGTTTGTCAGTCTTTGGAGGGCTTAGTCTATATGATGATTTATACGGAGTAATTGAGATTTTATGAAAATTGAAGGATTCAACATTATATGTAATCAACTTTTATTCGGTTTACGAAAAGCATCCTATTTAAGCATTTTATCGGGATGAAAATTTAGCACTCCAGTGGCACGATGACCATCTATGAGTGTCCCTCCTGCCAAACAGTAAATCTTTTCTTCAGTAAAATGTAACAAGTACCTCATATGGTTATATCAAATAATGAAGTTCCTATTGGGCTCCATTTTGAAGACCCCTCTTTAGGTATGCCTCCAATTTCCCTGTTGCTGCCAAGATAAAGCCTGCAACAGCAAATACCCAAGTGTCAGGAAGAGCATTTTTCATGCATGGCCTCACATTTGAACCATACAGATACCAATTTGAAGGAAATCAGAGAATTGTATGTGATTAGGTCTCAGAGCACCAGTATATAACAGTTGAGAAATGCAAAGTAATTGTGCACGAATCTCTCAAAAAATTGAGAAACATTCTGCATTCTTGGCCATGTCATATTACCGAACTCCTTGTAAACTACTACTACCAAAAAAAGGATAACATAAAAATATACACTGATGATTCTTTTGGTATTGATGCCAGTTTTCAGCGTTCAATTTTCGAAAACTACCAACATAAAAGTGAAAACACACGACGATAACTAACAGGTCCTTGGAAAACGGTAGAGAACTATGCAAGATCCAAGTTAAATGAAATACAGAGTATATACTTAATTCTATGTCTAGTTGGCCAAAAATAACAATAGAGAGGTGCTCCTAGTTGAAATTATCAGTTTTATACCAAGAACTCGCTGAAAGTATACAAGCTAGTGTACAGTTTCAGAACATGTAGTAATTCAATTAGATGATTAGAATAGTACACCAGAGTAAGATGTAAGACAAGAAGTAATTAACTGCTTCAAATACTATACCATAAAATAGAGCTGAGGGTCTCCCAGGTCGTGACTTGAATTCAGGATGAAATTGCGCCCCTACATAAAATGGGTGATTTGGAAGTTCTAAAACCTGCAAAGCATGTAAGAGAGACATGAAGCAAGTCGGCCAAAAAAAGTGCAGTGAGAAAAAAGACAACTGAACTAGCAAGTTAATTAATTGAATGTCAAGTTTTTAAAAAGTTTTCCACTCTTCTACGCCAATGATGGCTGCTAACACGAAGAGACAACAGAAGAACCACATAAGTGGCTTGTGTGTGTTTACCTTACAGCCAATTCAACCATTATTATGAACAGCTTAGCACAAACAAAAAAACTAACCTCCATTCTTTTTCCACTTTCATCCCTTCCGACAAATTTCAAGCCAGCTTCTTCTAAAGCACCAACCATCTCAGGATTGACCTGCGCCAGTAGATTAAAATAGGCGCAGTATGACCATGCAAGCCACAATACAATACCACTCCATGAGCACAGTTGTATGATTTACTCATTTACCTCGTATCTATGCCGATGCCGCTCATCCACATATTGTGAATTTTTGTACCTTCAGAAAGATAGAGTACACTTAAGGAGAACTACAACACTAAAGTGTAATAATCATGACAAGTCTATTGGGCTGATGCTATGCTATACATACATGTGAATGCACATGTGCACACACCGAAGGATCTCATTGAAGATATTATCACTGCCCTAGTACTTAGGCATACTAATTAGCATATTCAAGCCATTAAGGTAAATACCATGCAAAGAATAAATGAGTCCATGAAATAAAACAAAAAACGAATGCACACACATATATAAATGAATATGCATACTCACATATATAAATACACATAGACGCCCATCATCCATCCATACATGTGTGTGTAAGTTGTAACTATGTGCGTACACCTATAAGTCTCACGTCCTAAATAACTAGACCCAAACCATCAAATTATGCCAGATGCTCGAATGAACATCATCCCCTAAGTACGTCTTCATTGTCATGCATTTTAAACTAAAGGCACAATGCATCAATGTCTTACAGCTTTGAGGTGATGCAATCAGTAGAGCGTAACAATGTCCTCCTCGTACCCAGCCTCATTGTGCTTCCCATATGAGTTTTTGATCCCTATGAATGCACATGAACGATGCATTACAAAAAGGATGGCAAATTATTATAGCACTGCAGTGATATATTACCTCTGGCATGAAAATTACAACAGGATAGGGTGTCTCCTCATCAAATTCTGTACTATTTGCCTTCTCCAAACCCAAAACCTGAAACATTCAATTCACACAAGTGACAAGCCATATAGAATTAAAGAAAATAAAGCTGCAAGCATTTTATCTTCAAGACGTGTTAAGAGAACATAAGTTCATGAAACTGGATTAGAGCAACCGCCTAATAAAGTTATTGCTGATAACATGAAAAATGCCCTAACACATCTGATGGAGATTGTGTTGCATTGACGACGATAAATGCAGCAAAGACAATTGGCACACATTCAAAAGAAATAACTTACAGATCTAGCAAACTCAATTACGCAAATCTGCATTCCTAAGCATATCCCAAGATATGGAATATTATGCTCTCTTGCATATTTTGCAGCCAATATCATCCCACTGATACCGCGATCGCCGAATCCACCTGGAACCAAGATGCATGCTGCCTCCTGAAAGTACATGTCACATCGTTCTCATGCCTTCATTCCAATTGACCTAGAACTATCATATCATATAAAGCTTCTTCCTAAGAAATTGGCATCTCGATACTAGCCAAAGCAATTTGTTCTAACACTAGACACCAATTCAAAAAATACCCCCAAAGTCTTCCATGCAGCAGCATGCGCCTCTGGTGTCTGGAAATATTTGAAAGAATAATCAAAGTCTAGATTTCAAAACAAATATGACCTAAAAAATAAGGTATGAGTGATGTACCAATCGGGCACTTTCATCCTCAAGATCTGAAGCTGCAATCCAGTCAATTGATGGTTTCACCGAACACGAAATGCAGGCATGAAAGAGTGCCTACATAGATTTTAACAATTGATGAGAAAAAAAATGGGCATAATCAACGTAATAGAATCACATATCAAAGCAATCAAATTTGATTTTACAAACATGATCCATAGTTTATTCAACTAAGGTGCTTTTGTGTTGACCTTTTTTCTAATGCTGTATTTTAATCAGATCAAACACACCAGACCAAAAAGAAATGCAAACATTAATCCTTTTATTGACACCTATCAGCTCAGAAGTGGGAAAAGGTTGAGATGAAATAGGGACTTAACAATTTTGTTTCCTGGCAGATTTAGCTAACCTCGACGTGGAATATCATGGCTTCCTATTTAACTATTGATGGTAAACAGCATTTTAGCAGTGGCAGTGTGGTGATTAGATCGGATAAACTAACGAGATTTCTGCTTGTTGCGTTTTCAAATCCTCACAACCAAACTCCAACAGTGTAAATAACATGATGTGTTCAATTATTCATCACAGCTTAAAAAATCTTACCTTCACCACAGACAAGTAGGAATCTGCCAGTCCAACATACTTCCCAACCATTGCAATTCTTACCTGCAAAAAAAGAAAGTCTCCACTCATTTGTAATAAATATATGCATTGAGGAAATATGTACATGTAGGCTGTATCCACTGACAGAGCTAGTGAGTTTGTCGAAAGTCTCGGCCCTCTCGGTCCACTCCAGCAAGTCAGGTGCTGTAGCAACTCTGAGAAACAAGCCATGCAGTGACCCAGAGCATCAAAATTTTGATGAAATGCTTTAAAATTTGAGTAAGATCTATATTCAAGATATCTTCGTATAAAAGCTTACTTCACTAAGTTCAGGTGCTTCAGAATGGCATTATGTGCATTTTGGCTCTATAAAAAAAAAGATAGCCCTAATCAATGGCTATGTTAGTGCAATAATGAAAATTGTGGTTTAGAATACCTCACCTGGAGCAATAGAGGGATACACCAAATGTTTGGAACATCGTGAATGTTGAGAATATTGCTAGCCTGAGTAAATGTAAATGATCACATCAAACTACACTGAGATTCTATATAAAAGGTTGATGATGCATCCCATCAATTAAAACATACCGGGACGTGGCAAAACTGTGAAAGTTTTTGCTTAGTATTTTCCAGCAAAGGCTGCAACACATCACAACAATAGAATCAGCATAGTAACGAAATGCATGGAGTCAGTGGAATAGTGGATATATGAACCACTTACCTCTACAGAGCGGCATGCTAAAAAGTGGGGCATCAAACCTAATGCTCTCAGCTCCCGCACACTATGTTGTGTAGGCTTTGTTTTCTGCAGATGTGCAGAGAAATAGAGATTAATAATACAAAAAATATATTCTCATAAAAAATTACATTGAAATATTAAATTGGCTGGTGAGAGCAATCTTACATTCTTATATACATGCGCTGGATAGCAAGCTTATGTGGACATAAAGTTTTCAGAAGTAAAAACATGACCTTACATCAGTTACATGTGACAGGTATAAGGTTTTACCTGCTCACCCACGGCACTTAATACAGGAATGAGACTGACATGAATGAGGCAGAAGTTGTCCTGTCCTGATTAGAAAGAACACAAGTTTTTTTTTTCAGAAAATAACCAGCAAACAAACAATGCCAGAAAAAAATTGAATGTGTTTTACTATCAATGAGCCAGTATCAAATAATGAAAATATACACATATTAATAGATACAGTATTGCAACATACCAACAGTGAAAAATAATTGTCTTAAAGCCTCAATGAAGGGCATTGATTCAATATCACCTGATGAAAATTGACAAACTGATATTATCCTCCGAGGGAAATATGTAATCATATTCTATTAGACTCTTTTTGGAAGAAAATGAACAAAGTTCGAGGCTTTTAGCATGTTAGATATTTCTCAATGTCTCACCAACCGTTCCTCCTAGTTCTATCACACAAATATCAGCAGGCCCCTCTTTCCCATCAACAGGAATTTGAGATACTGATTCAATCCAATTCTTAATGGCATCGGTGATATGTGGAACCACCTGAAATTCGAAGTGACTATCAATACACAGAATGACCTGGGTGGTTCAAATGATTGTATAAACTGTCACATGGGAAACACCTGAACAGTTTTTCCAAGATAATCACCTCTACGCTCCTTCTCGAGCACAGACTACAAGAAAACAGAAAAATGTCTAAGCAGTTGCTGAACACCCTCCATAAACAAAGAAAACAAAACACTAAGATTAGCACCTGATATATCTTTCCTGTGGTAATATTGTTGTCCCTTGTAAGTGTTACGTCTAAGAAGCGTTCATAATTTCCCAAATCTAGATCAACCTGTCTAAAAATAGGATCTCATCAAAGAATGAAGCACACCACATAAAAGATTGCAATGCATGTAGTGGTTGGCTGGCTGCTGGTTGCAGAAATTACACAAATTAGTAATTGTAGGCATGCATATAAGAGCCAGTGCAAAGACTGAAAAATACTAACATGGTTAAACATATTAGCAATTGTAGTTAAAAAGTAACATGTACAACTAATTGAATATGGTTGAATTTCCCAACTTTACATTAATTCTTTTAAATTTGAAATAGTTTGAAAAGTGAACAGGTAAGTGTGAAATGGAGGGAAGTAGAAAGAAAGAAACTAAAGGCAACCTCTCCACCATCGTCGAGCACGAAAACCTCCCCATGCTCAAAAGGAGACATAGTACCGGCATCAGTGTTTAAATAGGGATCTGCATGCCATCAAAATGCAATCGAACACACAGCAAAACAAGAAACAAAAAGTAATTAACAACGAATTCATGAACTGGAACTAGCAATGCAGTAAAAAAATTGGAATCTGATGACAAACAGCAAGTGCGCTAAGTAATAGATCGAACAGTTGCTTGCTGAGATGGAAAAAAAGGGCGAGAAATTGAACCGATTTTGATGGAGGTAACGCGAAGGCCACATGCTTTGAGAACAACGCCGATGCTGCTTGCAGTGACGCCCTTGCCGAGGCCGCTAACCACGCCGCCGGTCACCAAAACGTACTTCATTCTTCCGGCTTCGCGAGTTCAAGCTGCAGTTGAGTTGTGGCTTGCTGCCCGCCAAGTGCTCGCGTTAATGCCCCCGCCGGCAGGAAGGCGTATGGTTATATTATTACAGCGAGGAAGTTTTTGAAGTAACCGTGGACAGTTAGTTGAGTTGAAGAAGACGAACTTGAGTCCTAATGCAATTTTACAGTTCTTTCCATTTTCCATATATATCCGTATATGAAAGTAACTTACAAGTATTTTAAAGGGTATTTTCTTTGTGAGAAATTTACCTAAATAGGACTAAAACATAATAACTTTTTCAATATAGAACCATATGTTTTTATTTCCTAATGTAGGACATTTGGTCATTATCAATTAGTCATTATTCAAGTAAATGTTCATCATTAATGTACATTATTTCTCCCACTAGACATTATTAAATTCTATTTAAAGAATAAAAAAGTTTAAGTCCTATATTGGGAAATGACTTGTGTTTTAGTCCTATTTGGTGCAAATTTTACTTTCTTTATTTTCTTTTTTGAAAAAAATAGAAATACATAATCTAAATTATTATTTTTTGAGAAAATTCAACCATTTAAATTTTCATTTTTTTAAAATACGGAGTATTTTACAATATACCCCCTCGGTCCTTATTTTGATTACAATTTTAATTTTTACTCTTCTCGATACCTTTTGTTTCTTTGTATATTTTCATTGATTATTTGATAAAATAAAATATTTTTGTCACATCTTGTTTTTTAACATGTGATTTTTATATATGTGACAAGAGTATTTTATTTTATCAAATAATTCATGAGAGCATACAAATAAACAAAAAATATTGAGAAGAGAGAGAAAATAAAATTATATTTAAAATTGGGATGGGGGAATAAATGAAAAAGAATTTTGAATGGTAACTCTTCCAATTCTCTCCTCACTACGCGTAGTTTTTACACGTAATTAGGAGAGAATTAACAAATAAATATGTTTCCTTTGTTCAAAAAATAATTATTCTAAATATTTTCCCAAAAGAGTCATTAAATAGTAAGCCTAATAATCAAAATAGCTATAACAACATTATAAGCATCATTATATATATATATATATATATATATATATATATATACACACACATGTACAGACACACATTGACCATTATATTATAAACTGAATAAAAAGGCATTATAAATGCTACTATAGTAACATACGGAGTAATTGGTATAGAGCATCATTCTCGATCAAACAAATGCCGAGGAATAATTAAGAAAAAGTTAGCTATTTTAAACTTATTCATAAAACTCCTTTCTTGTGATAGGCTCTTGATATCAACAAACATATGATACTCCAATATGGTGACAGCATAACTTTTGCTTCACTCCATTATATTCATTTTAAGTAATGCCAAATTTGGTTAGAAAGTAGATTAGTACTAGTTTCCTATATTTAAGTAGAACATAAAATCTAAAATTTAGAGATCAACTTTACATTAAGCTAAAATGGGAAATGTTATACCGTGTGATAATTAACTTCATTGTTATATCACTTTGATTTTGATTAAATCTGCCCTTTTAATGGCAAATAAATATTTTTATCCTTAAAATACAAAAAAAAAAAACAAAAAAAATTAGGTGCAAATCAATTTTTTTGGGCAAAACTTTCCTTATAAAATAAAAAAAGGTTTAATCAAATTAAGAGTGAATTACACAGATATATCATCTTACAGTTTGGAGAAGAAATCACATTTTTTATATATACATACACACACACACACATATGTATGTATGTGTGTGTGTGTATATATATATATATATGTATGCACACACATCACTATTATCTTCTGCATATGTTTTCGAGCCTTGTTGCAGTCGCACCACGAGTGTTCTCATGAATGTTCTCATATGTTTTACACAAACAGGCACATATGATAATCCTTTGTGAGGCAGAAACAATTATTGTTTGTACGACACAGACGATTATTGTTTGTGCGAGTTGTGCAAAGCATGACCACCCATGGGGCACCCAAGCTAGCTTTGTTCTATTCACTACGTCTCAAATTTAAGTAGCATCTTTAGTATTCACAAAGTCAATCATTACTTACTTCTTTTAGCTATTTTCCTTAGTTATACAACAAACTAAAATATTAATGTCAAACTTATTTTGTAGAATTTTTTATATAATTTTTTAACTATGCTAATATTTTTTTCATTTACACATTATTATCATAAAAATTTAATAGAAAATAATTTTAATCAAATAAGGAGTATCATAATTCGAAATGGGCAGTTTAAATTAGGATGGAAGAAGTACTTTTTAAACCAAATACTCCCTTTGTCCACAAATAAACTTCTCATTGCGTGTTACGATGTTTGGCTGAAGTTATTTTCAAATCATTTTATATGAAAAAATAGTGTAAAATTTAAAAATAAAAATTACATATTAAAAAACTATGTCAAAGGATCTAAGAAACTAGAGGTGACATGACTATATTATTTTATCAAATGAGTGATGAAAATAAGCCAACAAAGTAAATAAAGTTTGGCCCTGTAAATAGTGAATAAGAAATTTATTTGTGGACGAAGGGAGTAACTCTTAAATGGGCCGCGCATTTTATTTCAGTGGGCTGACGAGAGAAAGAAGCTTCAAACATGGGCCTACGATCTCCTCACTCCAACCTCAAAGGAAACGAAAGGGGCTGTTAGCCACGTGGCATGTCCCTATTGGTGGAAACAGGTTGGAACCCGCCCTGATTGGCCAGAGATGATGCGCCAGGCTACGTTGCAAAAAAGTGAAGAGGAAAGCCCGCGTTGGTGACGTCGTCCAAACGTCCGATGAGCCGGGAGAGAGACGCCATTTTTATTCATTCCCAGAGAGATCAGCAGTAGCTAAACTGATACGATTTGGTCGCTCGCCGTCGGCGTTCATTCTACATTCTCCTCAGATCTGATTCCGAACCCTAGATTTTGCTGCGCCGGTAGAGATCGATATTCGCCAGTTTCGGGTTTTGATCTGTGTGCCAAAGCAGCCATGGCGCATCGAGGATCAAAATTGCTTATCTTGTTATTAGGTTTGGCGTACTCGCTAATAGTAATCGCATCGTAAGTGTTCTCTTCATTTCTACGCACTCGTGCAATGCGTGTTCGCTAGCTTTTTTAGGTCAGTGGCCAGTAATTTTTTTTTGTTTTGGATTTTCAGTAAGAGTTATTACGACATTCTGCAAGTCCCTAAAGGTGCTTCCGAGGATCAGATCAAACGCGCGTATCGGAAGTTGGCTCTGAAGTATCATCCCGACAAGAACCAAGGAAATGAGGAGGCAAATAAGAAATTTGCGGAAATAAACAATGGTATGGTGGTGAGCTTAACACGAGAAGCTTGTTATTGATCTGTCGAATATTCCCGAGTTTTGGCATTTGTTTTGTGTGTAAAGTTTTTAAGACCTGTGTTTTGAACTGCTAGTTGATTAGTGTCTTTCATTATCAGCTTATGAAGTCCTCTCAGACAGTGAAAAGAAGAATATTTACGATAGGTATGGAGAGGAGGGCCTTAAACAGCATGCTGCGAGTGGTGGAGGCAGAGGTGCCGGGATGAACATCCAAGACATATTTAGCTCGTAAGTGGAACCTATTCATTCTGAATTTCACATGTTCATTATTTCAGTGAAGATTTTTATTTCAATCCTCAATGTTATTCCATTTTGGGCACTAGTTCTTGGAGTAGCCAAACAAAAGAAAAGATCGAGAGAAGCCCATCAAGTTAGAATTAGATGTACTAATGTACATTAGGCTTGTCACATAGCATAAGAATTTATGGGCAGAATTTGTTTATTTGAGATTAGTAAAGATTACGGAAGAAAGTGATGTTGTTTAAGCTGATGCTTCATGGTTCTTGTCTTTCTTAGCTATTATACTTAGTATTAGATTATCGTTGCAACATTGGGGTTTCTCAATAAATCTAATAATTCCTCCATCCCAAAATAAAAGTAACACTTTCCCATTTGGGTGGTCCCAAGATAAAGTTTCCACTTTCTTACTTTCCTATTTAAGAAATGAATGTGTGACTCACACCATATCTCATTTTTTTTAACAAATTTCAACCACACGTTTTCTTTAACTTTGTGAATTCAAAGCGTTACATGAATTTGGTATGGATGGAGATGTTACATCTCTTAGTTCCTGAACATATCTTCATATTCCTTTGTATGTTTTCTTACTCTCATTACCATGAAATTGGAATACTCCCCTCTTAAATATTTTAAATGGATAACACAACACTTAAATCATGGTATCTGTAGAGCCACGTGGTTAATTTGTCATGCATTATTTAAAAAAACTAATGCATCATATAGATTAAACTTCTTTGCATGTAACTCGTTTAGTACTTCCTACAATCAATATAGCAACAACAACCCAATTGAGTCCCACTAGAGTAGGGTCTAGGAGGGACAATCACAATAGCCTCAAGGTAAAATAGGTACTTGAAAACATCTCTATCCTGTCAGGGAATTAAGAATTAAACCAATTTGTATCTTAAGTCACTCACTATGGTTGCATATCTGCAGCTCAGAACTGATCACATTATTTTTGTTAGCAATGGAAAATTGACTACTTCTTAGTTTAATGCTCAAAATGTTTACTACTGGATTGAGTTTGAGATAGACAATGAGCCTAACATTATTTTGAGAATGGGAGGGAGTTTAAATTTATGTGGTATGAAATATAAGTTTGTAAATTTGATGGTAGGCAACCACTATAAAGGTGCCAACAATTGATTTGTTCCATCATCTTTCAAAACATTGAATAATAATATTTAATCGAGCAAATGTACTAATGTACCTTTAATCTAGATGTTAGGAAAAACCATAAACATATAGGAGCTTTTTGGCTGGTATAACAGAGAAAATTGGTGTTGCAAGTTCTTGAGCTGATGTTTATTTCTTAGAGCTCAATCTGGGCTGCATAAGCTGTATGATTGTTAGTAATGAGTTCTCGAAATTATCATATTATGATCTGTCTTTCAATGCTCCAGCATATTATTTGAACTCTTTTATGTTACGTTGCATCCTCTATCTTCGTTAGAGGTAATATGCTATTCTGATAAATGAGGATTATTATAGTTTTTTTGGAGGAGGCGGTGCAGAGGAGGAAGAGAAAATTGTTAAAGGTGATGATGTAATTATTGAGTTGGATGCATCACTCGAAGATTTATACATGGGTGGCACATTGAAGGTATGGATTTTAGATGATCTTTATACTCCATACTATATCATATCATACTTGATCTTGTATACAGTCTTTTATAATGTATGGCTCAGTGTACAAGTGGATTAATTTTGCTGCTTAGAGTTCTAGATTGTTAGAAAGAATTCTTCTACAATTTACAGGCTAACTTTCTTCTTGAAGACCTTTGGGCTACACTATCATGCATAATGGGTTTAGTTGTTTAACTCGATTGCATTTAGAGTTTTGTATATTTCTTCCTGGAACCAAACAGGTTTGGAGGGAGAAGAATGTTTTAAAGCCAGCTCCTGGAAAGAGACGGTGTAACTGCCGCAATGAGGTTTATCACAGGCAAATTGGCCCAGGGATGTTCCAGCAGATGACTGAGCAGGTAAATTTTCAATATGACTAATGCCATTTACCAAATTGAGTAAATATTAATCTGAGGAGTGAGGAGGATGACCCAACACGAGGTTAAAAAACTGTAGGTATGTTTGTTGTCTGTGATACCTTTATCTAGCCCTTCGTGGTGCTGCATAGATATCTGTATCTGTGACAACTCGTTTTATACTTGAGAAAGCTTTAATGCCGTTTCTAAGTTTTACGCTGCATCCTTCCAGGTCTGTGATCAATGCCCCAATGTGAAGTTTGAAAGGGAAGGCTATTACGTTACTGTGGATATAGAAAAGGGAATGCAAGATGGGCAAGTAAGCAATCTTTTTTTTAAATAGAAAAAATACAGTTCTGTTTATTCGTATGGCAGGAATAATATGCATGCATGGTTTTTACAGGAAGTGGTCTTTTATGAAGACGGCGAACCTAAAATAGATGGTGAAGCTGGAGACCTTAAGGTTGGATTTTTATCCGTAGTTCATATCTGGTGCTGCACTTCCTCTAATATGTACTGGCTCTCATTTGGTTTTTCTTTTCTATTTTTTTCATGGGGACACAGTTTCGCATTCGAACAGCTCCCCATGATAAATTCAAGAGACAAGGCGACGACCTTCACACCACTGTCACTATCACTCTGGTATGCTTGTGTTCCATTTTCCGTTGTGTTATTACAAAACTTTCAAAGAAACATGATGCTCATATAACACATGTTGTAGTGTAGTTTGCAGTTAATAATCTTCTGTTCCATGAAGCCAATGTTCTTATGCCTCCTGTATACTGAAGTGATGAATTTTTGGCAATATCCAGGTGCAAGCTCTTGTCGGGTTTGAAAAGACGATCAAACACCTTGATGATCATCTTGTGGACATTAGCTCAAAGGTCAGATGTCTCCAGCTCTCAAAGGTTTATCAATCTGAGCAGTGGGAGTAAATAAATGTAAAAATTGACTGACAAATGTCTGTCTGGTTGTGTTCAGGGGATCACCAAGCCAAAAGAGGTCAAAAAGTACAAGGGAGAAGGCATGCCACTTCATTTTAGCAACAAGAAGGGTGATCTATATGTCACTTTTGAGGTTCTCTTCCCCAAATCATTGACGCCGGACCAGAAGACTAAAATCAAGGACATTCTCGGTTAGGAGCATGCCCACATCAATTCCTTTTTCTCCCCTTTCATTTTTGTGTTTGTCGAAAGTCCAATCTCCTCCACCGTGGAAGAAAAAAGCCGCAGCATAATTTGGTCCGAATTCCATTTCTACTAGTCAGAAGTCCATCAATTTTTGTGGCTCTCGTCATTATATACATTGTTTTACACTTTTTTGTTATAACAATTATTAACTAGCCAGGATAGAGACGGGTTTCTTTCCCGACGTGAGGGTCCTTTGATGCCTACTACTACATATCTTGTACCAAAAGCATAATTGTTATTTGTTCATTAATGTAGAAGAATTGCTGGAGTTTGTATATTTCCAATCCATATAAAATAATTATGCGACGGAGCATTATCTGAAACAGATGATATCATCTGTTGTCTGAATTTGTTATGCAGGAGCATTTTTGGACGCCTTTGCTCAAGACCAAAAACAAACATAAAAAAATGTTTTAAAAAAACAAATGTTCATGGTAGGAAACTAAAATGTTGGGTGCTGCACTTGAGCAATTGAGGCTTTAAGATTTGTATCTCAATAGCAATTGGCCAAATGAATTCATGATAAAAATTAGTAAAAAATAATTGAGAAAGATTGAGAATTTTTAAAAAGAATAGAGAGTTGTATGAGGGAGTGTGTTGTGTGTGTGTATTTTTAAAATATGAGAGGATATTTATGCTTGAAATTTTTTTAAAAATAATATTTGAGAAAGGTTAAATATTGGACCGTTGGGGGCATGCAATGACTTTCATCGCTTCTGTTGCGTTAAACGTTTAATGCAGGAAGGATGAAGTGCTAAAAACGCACGTGAAAGACGGTGTTTAACGCTTAAAAATGCAAAAAAAAACCCATGCGTTGTGTCCATTTTTGGTTGCCTGAGGGTGATTTCTTTATGGAAGAGGGAGTGTAAATGTTTGTGTTTGCATAGCATGACGTTCCACATTTTAATTCAACTTGTTAAAATAGATTTATACTTTACTCCGTAATAAAAAAGGATATGGTTTATGGATAAAGTTATTTGTACCCCAAATTTTTGTACCCCATTTTGTACTCCGCAAGTTTGCACCGACATTTTGTGTTGGTGTAAAACTAATATTTGTAAACGCACCAACACTTTGTGTCCGTGTAAATTTTTATTAACGCACCAACACTTGTGTTGGTGTAAACCATCAAAATATTTGTGTATAAATACGGTGTACAAATGAGATACAATTTTTTGTGTAAGTGTAGCATGGCCCATGGTTTATTGATTAAAGCAAAGTTGGGGAAAGATGAAGACTTGAGAGAAAGGTCGTTTGGTCCCTACTTGCGTATGCTACGTGTTAAGGTGCACTCAGCTCCATCTCTTCTCTACGCCATTGTAACTCAACCAGCAAAAGTGTTGAAAGCTTCACATTGTAAAATTCTGGCAATGGATAGTCTCTGTTTGAAGGCGGGGATTCAGGGAATTTCCCCGCCGGCCGCAGGAGTCGCTGCCGGATTGGAATCCCGCACCACTCTTCCGTCCCATGTTGGTCCCTCCGCTGTCCGGCGGGCTTCGACGCCCCTGTCCGTGGACGAGCCCTCCTCCTCACACTGGCATTCGCTTAAATCCCTGTGGCCCAGAACCCGCTGCGACGCCGTTTCGGTCGACGGCTCAGTCTCGGTTGACGAAGAGGAGGTCGCCAGAGATGCCCGGCCGAGCGGAAATTGGGCCGCGAGGTTCCTCCGTTTGGGATCCCCGCGCACGGAAAAGGATGAAGCAAAACCTGACGCCGGATTTGGCGAACCTGATGCTGAATTTCAATGCGGAAGCGGTTTCACAGATGAAGAAGATCGCGATGTCTGCCCTGTTGATGACGAAGATGATGCCGATGTAGGATTCAACAGGGATTCCTTCTCCAAACTTCTACGCCGGGTGTCACTCAGGGATGCTAGATTGTATGCTCGAATGGCAAATCTGGGAAATTTGGCTTATTCCGTTGCCCAGATCAAGGTCTGTTCTTAAATACTCCCTATTAATTAATGATGCTAGGATTGTTTAGATTCCAAAAAAAAAAACAGCACAAATTCGAAATTTGTTTACCATTTCCAGTTGCTATCTTGTACTCCATAAAGGCTTTGCTTTTCAATTTGCAGCCTGAAAATCTTCTAAGGGGTCATGGGTTGCGCTTCATCACCTCATCGACAAAGAAGAAACAACTGGCAAAAGAAGCTGAGAATGTGAGGGAAGTAGCGAAAGAAGATAAACTTAAAAAGGGGAATGATGTTGCTATAGTCGGCTAAAGGGGAGAATGGAATGAATCTGAAAGAAAATGGTGGGAATGGGATTCGGGCATCTGCTGTTTACAGGGCAGCTTCATACTTATATTCCCATACATCAGGCTTTCTAGCGTTCAAATCTTCTCGGCCAGATAGGGATGAGCTTGAGAGGAGGTCCATTGGGAATACAGATGTGGTGAATGTGGAAGAAGTAGCTTCGTTTGTGGCCACTACTGAGTCAGTGACGTGTGTAGTTGCTGCAAAGGAGGAAGTGAAGCAGGCTTTTGCAGATGATCTTAACTCGACACATTCATCACCATGTGAGTGGTTTGCTTGTGATGATGATCTAAGTGCGATAAGATTTTTTGTCATTCAGGGTTCTGAGACGATCGAATCTTGGCAAGCCAATCTTCTCTTTGAACCTGCTCCATTTGAGGTAATCATGATTCAAATTATTACTCGCCCTATTTAGCATATTCATTAGTTGCGTAGTGTTTGGTAACATCCATTTTGTATAAGGACACAAAATGAAGCTAAAGTTTGTACATCAATACATATAACGAGGCTGCCAAGAATGAATATCTTACACTTTCTAATTTCAATAGAAACAGTAACTTCAGATGCCAAGAGTTGGGATTCGCCTCGGCCAACAGAGATGTTGGTGGGACGGACCTAATGGGCTGAATCCATAAGAAATGATATGAGAGTAGGATTTTGGCTCATGTGTTCTTTGAGCCAGAATAACTGGCTCTCTACTACCAAGTAGGGGTAAGATTTGCGTACACACACTACATTTTGTGGGATTTTTGTGAGTTTGTTGTGTTCTTTGGTCAGGGTCTAGATGTGCCGGTGCACAGAGGTATTTATGAGGCCGCAAAAGGAATGTATGAGCAAATTCTGCCAGAAGTGCGTGCACACATTAAATCCAGAGGCAAACGTGCCAAATTCCGTTTCACTGGACATTCGCTTGGTGGAAGTTTATAATTACTTTTAAACCTTATGCTGCTGATAAGAGGTGAAGTTCCAGTTTACTCTTTACTTCCTGTCATAACTTTTGGTTCACCAGCGGTTATGTGCAGAGGAGACCACCTCCTAAGAAAACTCGGATTGCCTCAAAGCCATGTCCAATCAATCACATTGCATCGAGACATTGTGCCCCGAGCCTTCTCTTGCAAATACCCCAATCATATTGCAGAGCTTCTTAAAGCTGTCAATTCTAACTTCCGCAACCATCCATGCCTGAATAGCCAGGTAGAAAATAGAAACCCATACGCATTTTCTCTACTGGAACATATTGACTCTTGGCATATACTTTGCTAAAAACCCCATTTTTTATTCTGTGATTCTCATGTCACCAGAAACTGTTGTATGCTCCAATGGGAGAGGTTTTCATCCTCCAGCCAGATGAAGAATTTTCCCCGAGCCACCACCTCCTCCCTGCAGGGACTGGTCTGTATTTATTAAGTTGTGCAGCAGGTGGCAATGCCAGCAAGGCAGAGAAGCAAATCCGAAGGGCTCAAGCTGTGTTTTTGAACTCACCACACCCACTTGAGATACTAAGTGAGAGGGCGGCGTATGGTTACGGAGGAACAGTGCAACGAGATCATACTTGAAATCCATCAGGGGAGTCATTCATCAAGAACTGAACCGCATTAGGGAATGCAGGAAGGAACACATGAGAGTTTGGTGGCCTTTTGGTGGAGAAACAGACGGATTTAATGTTGTAAGGGCACCATTATCATCATCATCATCATCATCATCTGATAAGATGGTTGAAAGATGGGTTAATTTTTCCGGGATGTTGAGGACGGGAAAAGAGTCTGTAAAACGGTTCAGCAGGCTGGTTGCTTCCCAGCACATGCATTTGCTTGTGGTGCTTTTGCTTCCTGCCCGGTTACTTGTCATTGATTGCAGAAGCTTTTAGTCGCGGTGTGTAGAAAGGAATGTGGATTGATTGGACCATTTGTGATTTGTTTGGTTCTTGAAGGATAGGATAAGATGTCCTCTGGGTTTCAGAAGGGGGAGTACGCCATTCTTTTGTATGTAAACACGATTCTTTGTATGGAAGCTATGTGCATAAATTTGTATTGAACAACTCATTAGAACCCCACGAAAGGAACTTGTGAAATTGCATACATTCTTTTTAATGAGACAATGAAAAAACACTGAATATTGTGATTTGTTTGGCTTAGAAGGTAACTAGTGAAGAAAGCTAGAAAATTGTGATAAGACAGAAAAAGAGAACAAAGATGGGTTTCGTACATCGTTTGGAATGAGAGAAAAGGTTGTTACCTTTAAAATGCAACTCATTTTTGAAATGAGTTCAAAGAAACAAATAAAGTTCAAAAATAGATTTTTTTTTTTTAAAAAAAACTATCATTCTTTTCAAATTTTTCTCTTTTTTCTTTGTCATCCAACAAGAGATATTATGTTAGCTCTAAAAGAAAGTGTACGAACACTTACTACAATCACTATCTCTTGTATAGAAACAAATAACGTCACAAGGTACCAAACATTCCTAATGAACAAAGCATTTCATTCTCAAGTGTTTATGCAAATGCCGATAGGATACTACAACTTGTGCATTCTTAACCAAAGCATAATGTTTGGATTATACGGAGTATATCTTATCTATGAATATCCGGCAAACGGATTATTGTTACAATAAATATATATATGAAGCAGCAGTAGCAGCACAAGAAGAATCTAAAGATCGATTTTTGCAGCCAAATACCAAGAGTGCATGGCAAGGCAACCAAAAGACATGATATTGGCAAGAGAGGAGAGACCGTGAATCATGCCGAACTTCTTGTTCATGGCAGCAAGCTTTGGGTTGACCTTTGCAACCTCTTGGTTCTTTGTCCACCCAACTTCTTCTCCAATGTTTGCCTCTCTCTCAATTTTGTGCCTTTCCTTCATCATCTGCACATTTTTTACATCTCACCCACAATCAATATAACCAGTGAATTATCTTTGTCTTGAAATAAACTAACAAGTCAATTAGTTCTTCATTCTTCAATGGTTTCTTTGCTAATTGTACTTCTGTCTCCGAGTTGTGGGTCTTATGAGAAACATGATTTATACTACATATTAGGGTAAGGTCTACATGCACACACCCTCCTAGACCCTACTTTCATGGTATTTTACTGGGGTTGCTCTGGTTGTAATTGTCAATTGGTTCTTGTTCCCTCCATGAAACACTAGTTTTACAACTTCTAGCCATAGAAATCATACAATCACAAGACAAAAGCATCTATGGCTTCCATGAATTCATAGTTATGAATCAAGAATTCAAATTTATCAGTAGCAGGTTAGCTATTCCAGTGTTGTGAAAAGAGCAAAAAAGACTCAATTTGTGATTTTGGGTCAACCCATTAGGCACAAAAAAAGAAGCAAGGGACAGTATTACATTACTTTGGTCAGAAGGGCATTGGTGAAGGGAAGGAAGATGCAGAGTTATATATCCAATCAAGAGGAAGTTGTTCATGTCTTGTGGGCAAATTCAGAGTGATTTGCAATAAAACACTCATTCACATAGTGATATAGATTAGTACTCCCTATCAAAGAAAGAAGTTTGAATCATTTATTAGTGGGAGTACCTTTATAGTCATGGGAGTGAAGAAGAAAAGATTGCTGAGGTTGAATGCGAATGCACCGAGAATGAAACCAATCTGATACTTTTCTGCACTGCTCGAGGTCTTCCATGGATGCAAGTAGCCGAAAGCAGCCACCGATCCGGCGCAGCAAACTCCGACCAAAGAGAAGTACGCCGGGAACATCTTGCTCTGCAGATTCCCGAACTGATGCCTCGGAAGATTCCTGCAGTCCAAATTTCATTCAAACAAAACCGACCAAAATTAATGATTACAATGAGAAAACGAAATGTGGAGGATGATGGATTACTTGAACATGATGATGCCGCCGATGAAGGTGACCCAAAGAGCGGCGCCCCACGCGGTGGAGAAGCACAGCAGGTGCGCCAATTTCAGAAACGCGAGAGGGCGTTGACCGTCGGATTTTGACCCGAAGGTTTCCGGCGAAAACACTACTCCCATCGCTAAGAAAGCTACGGCGGTCAGGAATCTGGTCATCCACCCCATCCCTCTGTCGTCGACTGCGAGAATTCGCCGGAAAACCTGAAGGCGGTGAGATTTTCAATCGGAAATAAATATCCTGTGCTAGATTTGCCGCCTGCTCGTGAGAGACCGGAAATTGATTCCACCGGTTGAAAGCAGAGGCGGAGTGGTTGGGGTTGGTGGATTCCAGAACCTTCCATCCAGATGAACTGTTTGTACCCACACAGTACTAATAAGATGAAGCCCAATTTTTTAATTGGAAAACTATTTGGGCTTCATAGCCCATTATAATTGGACCAAGAATTTAGGCAAAACCAGTCTCACAAAAGAGAGCCTGTTTTTTTTTTTTTTGTGAGTAAGTTAATCTCAATTATGCATGTTTTCGTTCACAAAAAATATATTTAGTGATTCGTATTTTACTACAGTATATTTTACACATTTTTTAAACTACATAATTTGTACCTTTATTACAAAAATATTGTTGTCACTATCATTAAAAAAAAGTTTATGTCATGTTATTTACGTGTCAAACTTGAACTTTTCTGTTTGAAGAAATCATCCTAAATAGAAGTAAAAAAATTTAGAGAAAATATCAAAATAAAAGTTTCATGTTTTTATCTCCAAAGTAAGAATTTGCATTGGGGTAATGTAATATTTTAACTCTTATTTTAGTAAGAATTTCCAAAAAAAGTAATTCTCATTCAACCAATTTCTAACCATGAAGTTTACATGGAGAATATTGTATTGTACTCCATATATTGATTAAAATGGGGCAAGTAAAGGAGAAAATCCAGTGCAATGCAATTCAAACTTGAAAAACAACAATAATTAGAGGTCACGTCACTGATGAATTTCTGGATTTTTCCCAGACTGCCCTTCTTTATTGCAGCAGCCAGGCATGCAGTTCTATCATCTATGCGCCCTCTTCCACCNACATCTTGTCATCCATAAACAAAAACGCCGTTGAGATTCGATCATAAGATCTCGGGTTACACATTTTCTCATTGGACATTGCGGGCGATCCTCCGTCACCCAAAAAGATAATTTAAGTCGTCAACTAATTTAGTTTGTAGCCTTTGAGAAGGAAAAAAGAAGAAAATAAAATGAAAAATTAGCTTGTGGTTGGTTAGTGATGAAAAGAAAAGAAAATGGGAGTGAAAAGAAAAATGAGAAAGAGTTTTCTTTTATATTGGGTAGTTTTGTTATTCAAATTGAAGTTAGTTTGGTTTTCTTTACCCCAACCAATTCAAACAAAATGGGAAACAATTTTATTGAGCAGTTTCATTCTAACTGATAGCGTAAATTACCATGCAAATGCTAAGTCTAAGTAGTCGGAAGGCTTGTAGGTGGAAACACCTGTAACCCGGTTTGTTATTAATGATAATAGGAGCTATTACAAACAAGCCGTGTGGATTAATTAAAGCATGCCTCACAAATGAGGCTTTTAGGGCCCCAAGCACGTCAAGCACGTCTCTGATTATCCAGCCGGTCAGTCTTCTGACCGGTCCCCTAGTCATACTTCGAGAATAGAATCTGGATCTCTGCCGCCCGACCTACTCATCCAAACCGGTCAGACAACCCGGGTTGAAGAGGTCGCGCGCTGTCACATCTGGTACCACCCAGGCGGTCGGACCAACCGGGCGGTATCCATGGGTTATTACCCGTCACTAACCAAACACAACTGAGATTTTGAGTTTCTTTGATTTTCTTTTTTTTTCCTTCATATTTTTCTTTCCTTACTAAATAATTCGAATCAAACATTATGTAGAAACTATATTTACTTCATATTTTTCAACTTTATTTATTTCTTTTCTTTTTCTTTCCTTCATACGACGTATTTTTCTTTCCTTCCCAAAATGTAAATTTTCTTTATATAAAAATTATTGGTGAGACTAAAGACATAAAGGAAAAATACGAACCTCATGGCTAAACCATTGTCTCGTGGGTTGGGCCAAGACAGTTGTATAGATAAATGAAATTTTAGAGTCCATCCAGGTCGAGTCCAAATTAAAGAGGTATTGGATATGAAGTAAATAAACTTCTAATTACAAGTAATTAGATTGATCTAATTCACACCCGATAATGGAATTGAATTACTACTACTCAAAAGATGCATGTGATTCATATGGGGGACACTCATCAACCATGCATGTACGGAGTATTTTTTTTCATTAATTCATTCTGATAAATTTTTTTGAATAAATGAAAAAAAAAATGAAACGTAGCTCTCACCCAGGGAGCTAGCTAGGTGGCACACAGTGAGAGACAGTGTAATAAAAAGGTTAATGATGAGCTGGGAAAGTGGAAACATCAAAATCCTAATCACCACACTCAAAACTCTTCCTAAATCCCAATTTGTAATCAAATTGGAAACAGAGACACTATATACTAATACAAAAATAGAGACACACAGACATTCAATATCTATATGTGCATAGAATTAAGCGTCCTGTATATACTTATTTTTTGCATTAGTGTATACTCCCTCCGTCCCATAAAGATGGGTACGGTTTGACTAAAGTAGAAATTGAGGGATGGATAATTTTGTGTTGACTTTCCAAAAATACCCTTGATGTGATGAGTAAAAGTATGATGTAATGTGTAGATTATTAGAAAAAAAATGTGATATGATAGGTATGGTTTGAAAAAGTAAGGGATAAAAGTGGTTTTTTAATAGAAATGGGTAAAAAATTGTGGGACATAATTTTTTTGAAACGTGTAAATCTTTTTGGGACGGAGGGAGTATTTTATATACACTAAATGGGATTTGCCAAAAAGAAAAAATATTAATAGGACATGAATTGAATAAATAAACAGTGAATGAATAGGGAGCAGTAATTAGCTGGAGCTGGTTGTGTCTCTTATATCGCTGCAAATGTGCTGGCTACAATTCCTCACCTTCTCACTCCCATCGTCCCATCCACATCACAAAGTTTTGTAAAAAAAATTTCTACTCTCTTCGTTTATGATAGATTTTTTCAGATATTATATCTATACTTATTTTTACTACTTAGAGCACTGGTAATACTACTCACGCCCACCAATTACGGGGCGTGAAACGCCCCGGGGGCGTGAAACACCGCCCCCCGCCGGCGTTAAACGTGCGTGAGGAGCCCTGCGTCATTCGTTTGACGCGGCGTGAGGGCCGATTTTTTTAGCCGTTCCCCTTCCCAACGACTATAGAGCCGTTACCCCCCTCCCCAAAATTAAAAAAAAATTCTAAATTTAAAAAAAAAACCTATAAAATCCCCCCTTCTCATACATCTTCCTCACACCTCTCTCTCACAAATCTCTCTTTATTACTATATATTCTCTCAAAAATATTTATTATTTATTATAAATATTTATAAAATACTCGTATAATTTAAAAATGGGTTCATCTTCTGACGATGAAAGAAGAGCTTTATTTTTTCGTTGTTTCGCGACGAATTGTATTCAATGGTGGGAAGATGGCCAAGAAGAAGCCGGATCCTCCCGACGACGGACCCGACGCCAACGTCTAAACCGGGATCGAGCGGCCGCCCACGATTCACTTCTAAATTAATTTAATTAAAATAATAAATTAATTTAAATTTATAAATTTAAATTTAGAAGATGTATATTTAAAAATGTAAAAAATGAAGGTTTGAAGCCCCAGTTTGAAGCCTCGGAGCTTCAAAACCATTTCCAGTAAATTTTGGGTGTAAGTTAAAGCTGACGTGGCAGAGAGAGAAAGTTTGAAGCCCCGGTTTGAAGCCTCGGGGCTTCATGACCATTACCAGTGCTCTTACTCCCTCCGTCCACAAATAAACTTTACATTACGCGTTACGATGTTTGACTGAAGTTATTTTCAAATCATTTTATATGAAAATAGTGTAGAATTGAAAATTAAAAATTACATATTAAAAAATTATATCAAAAGATATGCAAAACTAGAGGTGACATGACTATATTATTTTATCAAATGAGTGACAAAAATAGGCCAACAAAGTGAATAAAGTTTGACCCTGTAAATAGTGAACGTAAAGTTTATTTGTGGACGGAGGGAATATTTCATAAAATATTATAGTCATGTCACTTTTAGTTTTGACGGTTTTTTTAAGAATTTTTATGTAATTTTTTATTATAAAAATTTAATTTTTTAAATTTTACTACTCTCTCCGTCCGGAAATGTTCTTCCCGGGTTGACTTGGCACGCTTATTAAGGAATAGTAAAAAAAATGCAAAATTTTCAAAAATGCACAAACTATAAACTTTTAAATCTCCTTTTATTATTAAAAAAGTACTAAAAAAGTATATTTGTGATAAAATAGAAGGGTATTATTGATATATAGCCTTAAAACGTATACTAAAAAAGGAAATGGGAAGAATATTTCCGGACGGACCAAAAAGGAAAATGGGAAGAATATTTCCGGACAGAGGGAGTATTAATTATAGTCAATTAAATTGAATTTTAATTAAAATCAATCAAGTTTTGTAACTCGTAATAGAAAGATCTTAAGTGACGGAGCGTGTGTATGTGTATATTAATGATATTCAAATTATACAAATTTATACTTTTAATTTTTATACAAAAATATTATTATACTTGTAATATTTTTAAAAATGATAAAATTTCAGAGGTTAATTAGGGAGTGATATTCATAAGAGAGGATAGTATTGTGTAATCACATATCGTTCCAATTCGTTTCTATCTCTATTCAAATTATGCACTGTAATGATGAGACAAGAACTTGTCATTCATCCTTTTTACCATGCATGCTATGCTAAGCTGCCACACCACACACACATTTCAAAAAAATAAAATATTCTCCATTCAACAATAGCGGATTCAGCAAAATTTTGTTGAAGGCATTACATAGTTGGCAAAAGGTGCTAAGGGATGGACTAGAATTTGATTCTTGTCATTCGCTATAATTAAATTTTAATTTATGTCTTCTCAGTAGATCGAGTATTATTAGTAAGACCAAGTCATAGAAATATTTTTCTCAAATAATTCTTAGTGTAGTAGATTTAAGTTAAAGATGGTTTAGCTTGGTTTTCAAAGTCCAAGACCGATTTGATTCGGGTTTTTAGATGTGGAATTCAATTTATCCGGTTGGATTAATTTTTTAGGCGAAATTCGATGGGTTTTTTCAAATTTATCCGACCCACCCCTACTTGCAATGACATTAAAGAAACTGTAGCAGGTAGGGTCACCCACCTCTGAGATGCATTTTATTTCATCACAGAATTGATAATAAAAAAAAGGGGGGGGGGGGATAATAATAATTTACCAAAAGAAACTACCATCCATCCATCCACTTCTCATCCCTTCCCTGTGTTTCCCATTAATACTGCCTTTCCTTCCTAATACTTTAATTTGCTCCCCCCCTCATTCAATTTCCACCACCACCTCTCTTCTTCTATTTTTTTTTTATTTTTCAAACCAAACAAAGAAACTGACAAAAGAAAGATATTTTGACATTGGGAAACTTGGGGATGATGAATTTACTCTGTACAAACACCAAACCAAAAGGGGGGGGGATTAAAAAAAAAAGAAGATGATGAGAAGAAGAAGAAGAAAAGTTACAGCAGAAAGATTCTACTGTGTGGCATGGCGTACAAAGTACGGAGTAATTAACAAAAATTTTCTGGACGGTAAAAGGTGAGGAAACTTTGGCCTGCTGCTGTTGTACGTACGTCCTTCCTACCTACAAAGAATCTGATTCCGGCCTCCTCCTCCAAAACACATCACACAACAAAACAATACGATTGACGACGACGGACACATTCATTTCATCTCCTAATAATGCCTCTTGGCTTAGCTTAATGTCTGGCTTCCAGAGTGTGATCGAGCTGATCGATCAGAGATTCTTCTTCTTCTTTTCTTCTTCACCTTATCCCACCGCCAGAATTCAAAATATATATATATTTATATATTTATATAGTACATAAATAATTTAAAAAAATCAGCAGCTCAAGGCCTCATATTTCATTGGAAGTGGACGATTGAACCCCGCTTGTGACAGTAGATTCCCAACTATGGCAATGTCTCTGCAGAACACCCCTTGGAACACCGACGACGATGACTCCGGACAGGACATTGCCTGCTTCGTCTTCCCCGGCGGCGGCGGCACTTCACTACGAATTTCTTGCTGAACCGCCGCCGCCTCTTGCAGCTTCTGCTGCTGCTGCATGGCTAGCACTGTAGCAGCGGCGGCAGCAGCAGCAGCATTCTTCTTCCGCTGCTTCTCGGCGGCTTCTTCCTCTATGATCCCCGCCATTAGACTAGTGTAGCCCTTCTGGATCAACCTATACAACAACAACGAGGACATTTTTGCCCTTTCCCGGACGGACTCCACGTCCCCCTCGTCCGTGTACTCGCAGCGCTCTATGAAACTGCTCGACTTGTCGGGCTTATGCCTCAGTGTGAGGACCAAATGGGCTCTCTCCAATTCGGATCTCGAACAGCCTCTTCTTAGCCCAATCAAGGCGTGGTAATCCACATTCCCGGTCTCGCCGGAGGCCACCCGGTTCTTCAATTCTTGGATCTTTGTGGCCAATGAGCAGAGCCTCCCCGGGATTTCCCTGTACTGGACATTCTGGCGCTTCCAGACCGGACCGGGCAGTCTCCTGTCACGCAACATCGAGTTGTACAAGAGCTTTAGGTGCTCCAGATCGTGGAGGCTGTCGGGGAGGCACCGGATGTGCTCGAACAGAGCAGCCCTGGTGCTGAGGGCGTCAATGCAAGAGGGGTCCAAAGCTAGGGTTCGGTTACAGTCCGCTATGGCCTCCGCCATTCGGCCGGAGGAGCGGTAGGCGGCGGCACGGTGGAGGTAGCACTCCGCAAGGAACCCTTGTGGGGCCCCGCGACGCCCGTCCACGATCTTGGAGAAGTGTCGGATGGCCTCGGAGTAGAGGCCAGCGTTCAGGGCCGCCACTGCCGCCGTCCTGCGGCGGAGGAGAAGCTTGATGTGGCTGAGCAGCTGGGAAATGCTCTCTGATTCGGTGGTCGGAGTGTCTTGCCGCGGCTGATCCCTGGAGAGTGGGAATCTTGCGGAAGAGAAGCTGTCGTCGGACAAACAAATGCTCTCTCGCCGGAATGCATCGGTGGCGATGCGTTTCCCGGTCTGTAATAGAACCAGAGCGTCTTCCATCAGGCCCAAATGGCAACAAGCCTGGCCCAAAACCAAGTACCTGAAAATCATCATCGTCGTCATGTTCGCCGCACCAAATTGTCAATCAATCAAATCTAATTACTGAGATTTTCATTAAAAAAATCTAATTGCTCAAATTCGAATTAATTATTGATAATAAATAGGGAGTATTAATCCGTCCTTGTACTCGTTAATAATTAGGCAAACAATATAAACATGCCATTAAATACGGAGTCCCTTTTTGACTAATCAAATCACACCATTATTCGTTAATTAAAACAAAACCCCCTGCATTTGCGTAATCTGGAAGCCAGCCAGGCTGTCCGAATGTGAAGAGCAGTAAAAAAAATAGTTATGGGGAGGGAACTGGTAATTAAGTAAGGTAAATCAAGGAAAATTACCTCCATTGCCCCCCTCTCTCGCAGTTCCTGTGGAGCCCTGCGACGACCTTCTTCTTCAAATCGGAGAGCGAGAAGCACCGGAAAGCAGGCGCGTCGTCGTCGGAGCCGGTGGAGAGAAGCTTGAGGCGCTCCCTCGAAAGCTGCGAGAAGGAGTTCTCGGACGATCCGGAGGAGGAAGTCGGAGAAACCGAAGAGGCCTCTTCGGAAGCCATCTTGACGCTGGGAATGTAATCCTGCAGCATATCGGCGACGTCTTTGAATCGGCGGAGGTAAAGCAGGGATCGAGCCTTCAATTCCAATGCCAGTTCGAATCGGGGCGAAAAGGCGAGAGCGGAGTCGAGGAGATTGAGAGCGGAAGCAATCTCGCTCTGTTCCCGAGTGGCAATCAGAGCTCTGGCGTCCTTCACATACCTATCCACGACCTGCGCGAAAATCAATCCAGATTCATCAAATCCGAGAATCGCGAATTCGAGTTCATGTAATTTTTTTTTTATTTTTAAAAAAAGGAATTATTAAAAAGTGAAATAATTCCGGCCAGGACGAGAGCGGCATTAATACTATACCTTTCTGTTGGTGAGCCACCAGTGCTTCTTATCGGCGGCGGCGGCGGCGGCGAGAGAAGGAGATCCGGCCATTGTTGCAGCCAACGGATCGAACATGAATCTCCGGCCCTCCTCAACCAATCAAACAGGGGATCCAAGCACTGTTCTCGAATAATGAATGAATGAATCGATCGAGTTGCCTTAGATCAGAGTTTCATCATCGCCGTCGCCACTATATATCGCCGGTCAGCTCTCTCTCTCTCTATGTATCTCAATGGTATGGGAGGGGCAACAGAGAGGATGAGAGAGAGAGAGAGAGAGAGAATGGAATAGAAAAGAAAGTGGAGAGTGGAGAAGTGGGGAGGGATTAATAGAAGGAGAAAGGCAAGGGAAGATTGATTATAGAGGGAGAAGTGGCAGCTTTGCCCTGAGGTGAGAGAGAGAGAGAGAAATAGCAGAGCAATTATATTGATCCTTTCCTTCATCATCGCTGGCATGCATCCATCCATCTAACCCCTATAATAATAATGAACGCACACTCCTATTCTCTCTCTCTCTACTCCCTAGATACATAGATAGATAGATAGTGAGTGTAATTTACGGCGACGCTTTCATATTCCGAAATAAGATTAAATTAACTCCTCTCCCAATAATTGTATATCAAACAAAAATGAAATTTCAATTTTTGTAATTTATTTTATTTGAAGTTTGGTACAAAAATAAAAAATAAAATATATATATAATTATAAGTTATGTCAAAAAATATTTAAAAACAAGAAGTGAAAAAAAATATTTTATTTAAGAAATCTCCCTAAAAATAGTAAAAAAAATGAAAATATTAAAGGGAAAAAGAACTAAAATATGAATATGGAAAAAGTATCAAAAAAAATACAGTGAAAGACTATTATACAGTGAAATGAAACACTTATTTTAAAAATAAATGCTACGTTTCACCTTTATTCGGGTGATTTCTCAATGAGGCTAGGCTGGTTCCCATGACATGCATTAGAATCAATGTCAAAATTTTAACTGCAAAATCAAATAGTTAAACTTGGAAAGTGCAATTCAAGGGGTGGGGGTGTGTTCGGGTCGGATGGAGCAAGGGGCTTTACCGGGGGTTAGGGTATAGAAATCGTCAGTTCTACGAACTGGACACTCTAATGGCCCCGGGTCATCCCATAACCGGAGGTTCTAATTTCATGGGACCCTTCCCCCACCTTTCTTAATATTAAAATTGAAGTCATGAGTTTTTAAGACTAAAATATGAAGATAATGACAATGTAACATAACTGTAACATTGGCAGTGTAATAAAAAATGATAACAATGTCATATGGAAGTGTAATCACTCAAACCGCCGGTGCTCAGCGACAATACTCTGATGGCCAGCGGGGATAGATGACAGTCATAGTGTGGCAAGTATGGTGTAACAATGTGGTGAGTGTGACAATGTAACAATGCATTAATTGAATTGATATATTACACTCTCATCACATTTCCACCACACTACCAACGCATATTCTTATACCACACTATCTTTAAACTCTTATTTTGGTATTTTCGAATTTTTAACTCTATCCAGGAAAATTTCTTGTTTGCCTTTAATTAACAAGGTATGAACCTTAATTTCACTTTGAATTTTGTATTCTTAAGAATTTCCAACCCTATCTTGAAGTAATTATTATTTTGAATCGATTTATAGATTTTTTAGAACTATCATTTAATTTCTTTGTAAGAATCAAATGCATGTATGAACCATTATATTTACTTAAACAAGTAACTTGTAGAGATTAGAGTAGCTTGTACCCAACCTAATAAATACGAACAAATGAATGAATAATAAAATCATATCCCATAAAAGTTGTATCCACATCGGCTAAGAGCTTGTTCTCATCAACATATTCTTGCTTATTCTTTTTGGAAATTAGATGAGATAAAAAATCTCTTTACATTTTACTACGTACAATATATAATGTTTACGTCACTGTTTGCTTATTTGATTTTTAAAATGTAAAATTATATTATCATTTTTGGTTTACTTGGAATTTTATTATTACTCCGTAGTAAAATGGAGGAAGCATATATAAGTCAACTTGTGTCATTAATAATCGAGATGATCAGTCGTACAATTAATTAATTAATCCGATGCCTTTGTATTATTGTTTTTCTTTTCTTGTAGAACTAGTATCACACCCGTGCGTTGCACGTGTCATTTTTATGTTATTAAATTCAAATCATTTTTCAATGATAAAAATGAGATGCAATAGAATATAGAGATTATATTATTTTAAGGAAAAAACATCACTATTTTACATATTTCGAAAGACTTTTTATAGACTTCATAATTTGTACAATTTGTGGGAATATTATCTTTATAGAAGGGTTAAATTTTTTCGAAATTGGGTGTATATTTATTCTTACCATAACTATTTTTTTTTTGCGAAATTGGGTGTGCAATTGTATAACTTACCTTTTTTTAATTATTTCCAATTTATATTACTCACATTAATTTTTATAACTTACCTTTTTTAATTATTTCCAATTATGTTTTTTACGAAATTGGGTGTATAATTGTATAACTTACCTTTTTTTATTATTTCCAATTATTTTTTTGCGAAATTGGGTGTATAATTGTATAACTTACCTTTTTTAATTATTTCCAATTGGTTAACTTAACGCTTACCATTTTATATTACTCATGTTAATTATTTTAGAAAAAATAGCTATATTAGCTTCACACTTACACAAAAATTGTTAAAAATGAAAATTTTTTATTCTTGCAAAAATTTAGGACGTTTCCAATCAGTACTCATAATAACGTTGGTTAATTATTAGCATATAATACGTTGATTCCATATTTTATTAAAAACTTACGCTTTGCAATTTTATAACTTACCTTTTTTAATTATTTCCAATTTTCAATACGTTAATTATTATAAATATAATAATTATTACTTTACAATTTCGACCACTTACCATTATAAATTCACAATTATTAACTTACCTTTCGGTCATTTTAACTGACCTTTCTTTAATTATTATAAATATAATAATTAAAATAATTATTACTATAATTTCAGCCAGTTACCACTTTAACTTTAGAATTGCCATTTGTAATTGTCATACTATTTGGGCGGGAAAAGCATATGTTAACTCTATGTCTTTTTAAATAAAGTATGGATTTTAACTGACCTTTCTTTAATTATTATAAATATAATAATTAAAATAATTATTACTATAATTTTGGTCACTTACCATTTTAACTTCATAATTGCCATTTGTAATTGTCATACTATTTGGGCGGGAAAAGCATATGTTGACTCCATGTCTTTTTAAATAAAGTATGGATGCTTTTCTTTATATAAAATTGAAACCAATTTTAAAATAATAAAATATTAACTTACTCTTTTTTGGAGTCTTTAACTTCGTCTGAGTCTTCATTAAGCGCAACTTTGCTCACATTATAAAAGGTAGAAACATAGATTTTTCCTGAATTTTAATTTTCGCAATCGTTAGACATGAAAGAATTTTATAAAAAGAAATAATAAAAATATATAATAATGATACCATTATATCGCCTAGGTTTCACCATCTGCAAACAAAAAATTGGTGGATTTTTCAATCCTTCATTGAGTCCCTTGATCACTTTATCAATATGATGAGTCCACAACGTACCATCTAGACGGATATCCCTGAACAAAGATTTAATATAGTTTTTAATAGTATAAAGCTGTTAAAAAAATTAACATCAAATATGATATATTTATGTTTATGACTACCTATGGTCTTGTAATACAACCTCCATCATCCTCCCGGGAGCACATTTTACCATGCGTTCTTCTGGCATGGTACGACTAACAACTTTTCCAATGACATTTGTGATTAAAATAATAGTATATAATATTTATTTTATTTAATGTATTTTCAACATTTAATTTTTTTTTATATAAACATTATATAATATACTTACCAATCAACAAAATGTCGTCCACCAAAGGCAGTAATTTGATATTCAGATCTTTTATCAGTGCATGAATCCGATTCTCCTGTAAATCAAGAAATGATTATTTTTGTTATAACAATGATTTGTTTAATAAATATAATAAATATAATAAATTTGGATCGATAAAAAGTAATAACAAACTTTTTGATCATGAAAGATGACGTCAAGAGATTCCGGTGTGCGATCTTGCACAGCGGTTTGATAAACCCTTACAGCTCATACTTTTACCATGAACTGGCCTAAACTATCATCAATTTTTTCCAAAGTTGCCCACACATCCATTTTTGGTTTAACGTGTGTTTGTTTTAAAAGTCGAGAACAATATATCGTCAAGCGTCAATTCGTAAATATGTCACGAACAAAGCATAGGACGGGATCATAATTTATACGAAAAGATTATTTTCCGAAAAGGAAACAAATTAGGGACCTTAACGTGATATCACAATTAATCAGGACAAATATTATTCTTAGTTACACATAAAAATATCACAATTATAACGTGCATTAATTAATCCTTTTACACAATCAAGTAATTAGGCAAATACCTAATTAGGAATGTTGTTCGGTTGATTTGTAATGGAAATATTCCGTCACTTCCTTTTTTATGACAATCAAATAATTAAGAAAAACCAAGTAATTAATCCGTGCATTCCTTTTTATCATAATCAAGTAATTAGGCGAAATTAGTTAGGAAACAAATTATGTCCTTTCTTTTTTATCACAATAACGTAATTATGCATTTGTTTCCGTCACTTCCTTTTTTATGACAATCAAGTAATTAGGAAAAATCAATTAATTAATCCATACATTTCTTTTTTATCACAATCAAGTAATTAGGCGAAATTAGTTAGGAAACAAATTAGCCTGTTCCTTTTTTATCACAATAATGTAATTATGCATTTGTTTCCGTCCCTTCCTTTTTATGACAATCAATAACGTAATTAGGAATATCGCACGGTTGATTTGTAGTGGAAATATTCCGTCACTTCCTTTTTTATGATAATCAAGTAATTAAGAAAAATCAAGTAATTAATTCGTGCATTCCTTTTTGTCATAATCAAGTAATTAGTCAAAGACTCAAAATTAGTTAGGAAACAAATTAGTCTGTTCCTTTTTTATCACAATAACGTAAGTATGCATTTGTTTCCTAAGATTAAATTAGGCAAAATTTCCTTTAATTTATCATTCTAAATAGGTAATATTACACAATCAATCATAGCCGTAGATCTTGTGAATAATTCCTTTAAATTTTGCTCATTGATATCGACAGTGCAGGAGATGAGTGCATTGGGCGGGAAAATAATTCCCATGCTTTTAAGAATAGAGTGATGTCAACCATATACTACTCGTATAATGTGAGAACGGAGCAAACAAAAAGAACCTACGAAAGCCCATAGACAAAACTATTGGGCCGACTTTAACAAACTACGGTCCTTTGTACTCCAAACATGTTCACTTTTTTTTAACCGCCCTTTTCTTCTACGTAAATTTCCACAAAATATTTCTTTTTAAGTTTTTGAAACTCATAATTAGGGATCTAAACAAATCAAATATTTTAAATTCGATTCGCGATTTGTATTCGAATATGATGATTCAAATTCGCGTTATTCAAATACAAATTCAAATATTATTTTTTATTCGAATATTAATCAAATACAAATACAAATAGAGATATATTCGATTCGGATGATATTCGAATATTCGAATATATGTATATATACACAGACCATGTTTTCAACATCAAAAGTCAAGCAAAGTAATATAGCATAAAGTGTATTTAAAATACTATGAATTCAATAAATTAATG
>OOIL02000703.1:703702-736177 GCA_900332095.2 Cuscuta campestris
TTAAAATACTATGAATTCAATAAATTAATGTCACATGAAAATCTAAAGCATATGATTTTTAATAGTTATATTTTATAAAATATAATTTGTGTAAGATACAAATGTATTAATGTTTTTATATACGGAATATAGTATAGTATAAAGAGTATCGTAAGTTAAATTACAAATTGATGTTGGTCCATCATATAAATTACATAGTATGATTATTCAAATATTCGTTTATGATTCGATAACTATTCGAATATTAATCAAATACTTATTCAAATCTTATTTTGAATTCGTCTCATATATTCGGATTCGGATTCGTATTCGAAAAAACTAAACAAATACAAATTCAAATATATCGGTATTCGCTTCGATTCGGTTCGTTTACACCCCTACTCATAACAGAATATTCCCCCCCCTCCGTCCAAGAATAAACTTTCCAATTACTATTATGGACTTTCGATAAGATAAAATATAACATTCTTGTCATATTTTCTTTTTGATGTAGTTTTAAACAATTTAATTGATACTCCCTCCGTCTCTAAATGATTTACACACTCCACCATTCAAAAATCACGAGAAGTTTTATTTATTTGTGTATTTTCATTATCAATTTGATAAAATAAAATATCTTTGTCAGTTGTCACCTCTTTTTTTGAAACTTTTGGTGTACTTTTTAAATATGTAAGCTTTATTTTTTCATTTATATACCAATCTTTAAATAAAATGAATTAAAAAAAATAGGATTTTACTTCATTTTGCGTAAAATAAAAGTCATTTAAGGATGAAGAGAATATTTTTTATGATATACTCCCTCCGTCCTTAAATAAACTTTCCTTTTTGACTTTTTGAGTATTTAAGGGAGGAATATTTTTGTGTTGACTTTCCAAAAATACCTTTGATGTGATGTGTAAAAGTAAGATGTGATATGTAGATTATTAGTAAAAAGGTATGATGTGATAGGTAAGGTATGAAAAAGTAAAGGATAAAAGAGGTTTTTTAAGGAAAAAGAGAAGTTTATTTGGGGACAAAGAAAAAACGAAAGGGAGAGTTTATTTAGGGACGGAGGGAGAATTTTAAAAGTGAATGGAGGGAATATTAATCCTTTTCAAAGAGAGATTAGGTAATTTAAAAAGTGGTGTCCACAGCTAGAAGCCAGCACTGGTGTATACTCACTCCTCACCATTTTAAAACATTTTACAGCTCATTATTTACTAATTACAATGCCGCCCGATTTATATTCTTTCATGCATTTTAACTTATTGAACAAGAGGCAACACACTTTCATTAATTGCATTTTATTGCTTTGCTAAAATTAGTCAACGACCCCCCTGACACCCGGGGCTTAATTTTAGGGTGTTGGTTTGAAATGAACACTTGTGGTTTTGGTTTCCTTTCAAGACTCCATTTATTAATTCTTACATAAGAGTTATTAATTAATCTTAATTAATTACTGTACTTAATTGCTTAGCTTACAGTTAGTTGCAGTAATGTGAAAACCCCTGCCTCATCCACCTGCTAATCATATTTGTGACATTTTTCTCCCTCCCAATAATTTAATTGTTCAAACTTTCAAAGCTAAAGAATGCTTTTCATGGTCTATCTTTTTTTTTACGGAGTATTTTTTATTCTATTGTTACCATAATTACTTATTCTATTTTAATTAAGATTCTCTTTATTCAAGAATGAAATCTTCATTATTCAGTAAAATGGGCTATTATCAAATTGTATCAATATATTCGTACAATATTGTAAAAAAATTAAAAGAGAAGAGGAGAAAGAATAAGGTACCCGGAGTATATATGAAGATGAAGATAGGTTGTGTTGGGAAGATGCATGGCACCACAAGATGGAACAATAATGCATTATGTGTGTTTCAATTCAAATTAACTTTAGAAGGTAGCCTCTTCATTCTGGCCTGCCTGGTGACCATTGCTTTTGATGCTTGCAACCCCCACCAAATACCCGGCCACATTTATTTAGCTCCTTAAAGGTTTTCTAGTTTTGATTTTGGGGCGATTTAACGTAGGTGTACTTTAGTGTTTGACTTTACATAAATGCCGTTAGGGTTTCTTTTTAAGAGTGATGTTTCAGATCAATGAATAATTAAGAATAATGGAAATTGTAATTAAAAAAACTAACAAAAACTGAAATGAGATCTAACGAATGTGATGTCAGAAATTAAGGTTAAATAGGCGTACTTTAATCTGTTTAAGAGAAATTAAAATATTTTATTGGACAACAAAATGAGAAAGGGTACAATATATTCTATGGCACCTGTAAAATGTTATATGCAAGAATATTCATACATACATACATCGGCCCAATTTCGTGGCCACTGATCAAAATCATTAATTTAATGAACAAAGCTCCGTACGAGACAGTGATTTTCGTGGCCATGGAACCTAACTGTACATACATACCCAGTAATACATTGCCGGCCCGACAGGCTTGTCTTAGAGCATTTCAATTCCACTCTTTTTTAGCATCTTTTTTGCAATTTCATTAATCATTAAAAAGGGTTTTAATGCGAATTCTTAGTCAAACGGTAATTATTAGTCAAAAAAGACATTTTTTTAAAAAAACAACTTTCCTAAATACGGAGTAGTTAATACCAATATCTAACGTAACAAGTATTCTACTTGTCACCAAGTGATTTACAGAGTTTAACCAGTGAGTCCGTTAAAATTCATTTATAGAGAAAAAAATAATTTAGATTCCGTATTTTTCGTCAAAAAGAAAAAAAAAAGGTTCTTATTCTTATCAGCATTTTGAGTCTTATCTTCTTAGGAGCTCTGTCTCTTATTCTTTCACGTTCTGTACATATATATAATACTTCTTTCTCCCCACAAAATTTTTCTCCTTTTTTTTATCCGTCTTAAAAAATCTTTTTTGTTTCTATTAAAAAATACTTTTATCCCTACTAATTGTTAACATACCTATCATATCACACTTTTTCACTATTAATCTATCTATCCCATTTACTTTTACTTATCACATCCAAGAACGTTTTTGGAAAGTCAACACCAAAGCACACTCCCGTTAAAATTTTTAAAAGTCAAAAGCAGAAAGATTTTGTGGAACGGAAGGAGTAGGGCCCAATGAATTGCCACCTCATCACTTTCTAATGCTTCTTCTCATGCCACGTGTCACTTTATTGAGGTGGACCCGTTTCCACCTCACCGCGATAGCTTTTTCTTTTTCCCTGGTTTTCCTAACTTTTTATCTGTTGTCATCTTCCATTATTATCATTAATTTGACCATAACTGTCATTTTTTTTCGAACTAAGATTGTCAACAAATTCGGAATTGGAATTGTACGAAATACACATATACTCCACATATAGCTTCGTTAATTATTAAGAGGAATCTGAAATAAAACGACTTAGTCGCACCGTCGTATACTGCGTTCACATTTATTTTTCAAAACCTATAACCTAACGTGCCTTATAATTCGATTTTTAGGTGCACAAAATTCAGGGTTTGGGGACCATCCACATTGGTATTTTTGAACGATTTCCAGTTTTTTTTGTATTAGTGTGATTATTTTCGCAGAACATTATTATTTAATCTTCCCCAAAATTGTTGTTCATTATATTGTTGATTTTTTGATCTGATCTCTTTGACCTTAATTTAAATTTTCTTCGGATTAAAAAAAATTATGTCATAATATGACAAGGTACTACTTTAACCGGAGTACCTACGATGCTCCGATCTTATCTTCGGTAAACCCACCCCCTTCAAATTTATTTTCCAAATTTAATAGACGTTTGGGTCAAAATAAATTGATGCAAAAGTCAAATAGATTTAGAGACTAAAACTCAGTAGGTGGGGGTGGGTTCGATCGGGAAGTTCGAGTGGGAAATTTACCGGGGATATGAACAACCAAACGTATAGGATTTTTAAATTTTTGATCAAAGTAACTTAATACTCAAAAAACAAGCTATTTTAATAAATTTGGAATATTGGACAAGAAGAATGATTGGAGGAGACTAGCTGAGTAAATGGGGGGAGTAGAGAACACATGTTGGCGCGGGGCTGCTACTTTGCTCCCCTTATTTTCATACATGTGCTCCCATTACCAAACAAAGTTTAGTGCCCCCTATCTTTTTTTCTTTTCTTTTTTTCAAAATAATATTATATTGATATAAAAAAAACCTTTTTTAATATCAGGATTTCTTCTCTTTTCGGATTACGATATTTTAGCAAAGTTATTTTATATGAATATTATTGTTAAAATAAAAAAAATTATATATTTAAAAAAATATTTTTCAAAAAATATATATATAAAAATTAAACTATAACAAGATTATTTTATTTTATCAAATAATCTATGAAAATATGTAGAGAATTTGAATAAAGTCTAACCTTCTAAATAATATAGGAACATGAATTGAAAGAACATAGAGGAGGGGAGGGAGTAACATTTTTTTTCCAGTCATTTTCACGAACATAGCATGTATGTAATTTAAAAAGAACTATTTAATTACATGAGATAAAACTAAGATGATTATAAAAGATGATGAAGGAGAGGGATGGTTAATTGGGTACGTGGCACCGGATTTGGTTGGGCGGATTGAATATCACGTGGAGTGGACTGGACTGGACTGGGTATGTGTATCAGTGTATTAGCTAGTGGTCCATCCATCGGCCTTGTTTGGATACTGGTAGTTGGCTGTTTATGTTAGCTGGTTTGAATGGCTGATTGAGTTAGCTGTTTTGACCGGCTGTTTCTGTTAGCACTTAAATTTTAAGTGCTTGGCAACTTTAGCTGTTTATAGTTAGCTGTTTCTAAGTAAAATTACATAAAAGGACATCCCTCCATTTATGTTAATTTGTATGTAATTTTTAATTTTTCTTTAATTTTCATAAAATACACACATTATATAAGCAAAAGCAAATACTCTGGACATCCCTACATCTTTTTTTGGACACAAAAGGCTACTTCATTTTTTTTATAATTTAAGAAATGAAAAGTTACATTTATATTTTATGAGTAGACTTTTTTTGTATTTATTTCATTTGTCATTTTACAAATAACCGTGCATGGTATATTTTATTTTACAGTTTTTTTAAATATCATATCATAAATATCCTTAAAAAAAAATCATAAATATATAAAGATACTCTACACCAACTTTAAATTAAAAAAATTAAATAAAAAATTACTCGAGACAAACATCACAATATGAAGTATCAAATATTTTTTGAGACGACATGAGCATTAAAAGTGACAAAAAATCAGACAAGCTCTCGACTTTTTACTAATGAGATCTTCTCGCCATCAAACTGGCCGTAATATTATTACGGATTTTTCTCATTTCCTGACTTCTTATCCCCATCTCATTATTTGCAACTTGGTTTTCAACATCTTCAAACACATCTACAGGTACAAAATCAGGGTCATCATCAACCAATTGAAAAGCCGGGTCGCCAATTGTGCTCATTCGAATATAGTTGTGCAAAGCAAAACACGAAAAAATAATCTTGTTTTGATCCATTAATGAATATCTTGGCATTATTTGCAATATCTTCCATCGAGCTTTAAGAACACCAAAAGCTCTCTCAATGCAACTTCTTAATGATGAATGCACTTTATTAAAAACTTCTTGACTTCCTCTTGGATTTGCACCACGAAATTCAGATGGATGGTACCTTATTTTTGGGTATGGAGTTAAATATCCAACTCTTTCAGGGTATCCTTTATCCACCAAATAATACTTACCTAAAATTGCATACAATTCAAAAGTGTTGATTTAATTTTTGAATATAACATTATAAAAAAATTATAATTATTACCTTGAGGTGGATGTGAAAAATTTAGACTTGCATTGTTGATAGTGTCTAGGAAAATCCGGGAGTCGTGTGCTGATCCCTTCCAACCGCTTAAAACGTATGTGAATAACATATCAAAGTCACATATTGCTAATACACGTTTGCTATTGGAGTGAATCCCAATTTATTGACTTTACTTTGACATGTAGTACACGTTTGCTATGCAACTTTCTCATTTTTTCTTTTTAGATCATTGTTTTAGGGTGACTTTCTGGATGAGTAATTGTAAGAACCAGTTTTATTTTCTTTAGGGTGCTATGTTAAAAATTAATTTGAATTTTTACTTTTCAAATTTTCCTTAAAGGAAAAATTAGAGAAAAAAATAATGTAGTTTCTTTATCCCCAACATATTCAAATAAACTACAAACAAATATGAAGAGTCTGCACCAAATATGAAAAATCTGCACCAACACATTCAAACAAACTACAACCAAATATTCTGTTTTTTTTTCTCGCTTCTATTTTTTGGATGATTTTACAACAATTAGATACGAAGTAAAAGATAAATTGTATGATCCTTGATTATAGGAATTTTGCTCAAGAGGTTAATTGCAAAGAAGAAGAAACCACTAAAACAAAAAATAAATTAATTTTAGAAACGAAGAAGGGTGATTTAGGGTTTTAAATTTTTTCTCAAATTAAGAATGGCCCATGGGATAAAATTGCAGAGAAGCATAATTACCCAATCCCCACTATGGTTGATGTTTCGTTTTTGGAAGAACAATTGGAGTAAAAAAAATTTGGATAGTTCTACAATAATTAGATGTAAAAAACAAAATTGCAGAGAAGCATAATCACGTCAAAATTGCAGTAATAAAACAACAAAGAAGCATAATTGCAGCAAAAAACAAAATCACAACAACAAAGAAGCATAACCACAGCAAAAAACAAATTCACAAAGGAAAAAAACAGAATAGCAAATGTAAAAAAAATATGAAAAATATACATACCTGGTGCCGTGATGAAAATCGAAGAGAGAAATCGCAGCAAGTAGTGTGAGGGAATCGTCTACTTCTGGTGCTGCGAGGAAAAATGCAGAGAGAAGTGCAACGTAGAGAATCGCAGGGGTTAAGAAGCGGAACAGAAAAAAAAGGGTAAGAAGCGGAAAAGTTTGCCAACTGCTGTACGAAACGCTCCTATGGTTGGCTTTTCATTTTTTGGCAGTTCGGTTTCAAATGCTAAATCCAAATGCCATTACCCAAACAATTATTTTAACAGTTTGACTAGTCCAATCAGCCATTTATGATCAAAGATGCCAAATGCCAGCCAAACCGCCATTTACCAAACAGGGCCATCATCATGTTCACTCACTTCAAAGCCCTCTTTTATTTATACCACACCTTCACCTCATTTTGGATAGCTTCCTCTCATATATATTTATCCTCTACCTTTTCTATTTTTTTTCGTTTTAATTTTCTCCAATCAATTCAACATGCTTCATTTATTCCGATTGCTTCCCTCACTCAATTCCTTATGAAAGTTTTTTTTTCATGTTCTACTAAGCTCCTTACATGTAAATATTATGAATTTCCTCGTTTCTTAATCAATAAAACTCTGATATCATTTTAAAAAAATTAATTTATAAATTTGTGATTGTTGGCTCAAAAAACCTTTTTATACTCTAGCACGTAACTTAGATTTTTCGTATTCATTTCAACACTTTAATAAAAAATTAGTCTTTCCCATCATTTTCCATCTACCTAAATTACTACTAGCTTAGTATTGACTTGTTGGAAAAAAATTAATCTGTCATATTTGATGGGAAACAACATTTTGATCAGCGCTAACACTTTGTATATATCAATTCTGAAAATGGTAATACTAAAAACGATCATTAAATAATATTTTTAAAACGTTAACACTAATCTCTAATGCTGATGCCAAACGGGGTCTTACTAATTCACCAAAAGAAACATATTCTTTTGAAAAAGGTTCCTTTCCCACATTTTTCTAAACTTAGTAAAGATACAGAGTAAATGTCAAAACATCATTGTGCTACCTCCAGTCTCTCATTTGGCTTTTTGCAGTTAATTATTTTCAACTTTTGACCTATAATTAAATGAAATATATCTTTCTCCATATATATTAATTAAATAAAATATTATTTTGAAAATATCTTATAAAATTAGTCTTATAAAATTAATTTTATATCAATATCTAATATCATTTTTATTTAATTTTGAGTCAAACTTTGCCAATTTTGGATGAAAAAGTTAAAAGTAGACAAATATTCAGAGACGAGGGAGTACATATTAAAAGGAATACTAAGAAATACGAAATATTATTATTACTTTCTATATATATATATATATATATATATATATATATATATATATATATATATTATAGTTTTCCATATTGTATTATAACAGCATCATATATATGCATTTTTATTTTAACTGGAAAACTCATATATATACGGGTGGAATAATCCTTATTATTTAATAAAATCAATTATTATCAAATTATATTATATTCAAAATTATATTTTTCATGTAAAATTTTTAGTTACAAATACTCGGTAATAGGGAAATATTGATTTTAATTTTAAAATATGGAAACAATAATTGATAAATACTTGACTTGGTATGCAAATGCTTTTAAATGGAACTTTATTGAATTGGGTAATTTACCTAAATAGGACTAAAACATAATGACTTTTTCAATATAGGACCATATGTTTTTATTTTCCAATGTAGGACCATTGATCATTATCTATTAGTCATTATTCAACTAAATGTCCAGCATCACTTGGACATTATTCTTCTCACTAGTCATTATTAAGTCCTATTTAGGGAATAAAAAAGTTTAAGTCCTAAATTGGGAAACGACTTATGTTTTAGTCATATTCAGTGCAAAATGAGGAATTATTACTCATTCCTAGTCATAAATGACTTTCTCACTAGTCATTATTAAGTCTTATTTAGGGAATAGGACTTAATAATGAGAGGCAAGTTTAAGTCCTACATTGGGAAACATAAATGAATTTCTCACTAGTCATTATTAAATCCTATTTAGAGAATAAAAAAGTTTACTCTAGTTTGAATGCCGTTTTTAAACCCCCAAAATCCCCAAATGCACTTTTTGTTTACCACTGTTTTCAAGATCCCAAAATCCCCGAAATCTTCATGTTTAAAATTTGTTTTTCTAAAAAAAAGTAATTGGACCCGAAGCTGTACATTGTACGGAGTATTATTTTTGGGCCGAATCGAAGTTACGTGTATTTTTGAACTCATGTCGGGCCGATTATAGGCTTTGAGAAATTCGTACTATATTTGGTTTATGCTATATTTGCTTCAAGAAATTTGTGAGTAAATGAAAAATAAATTCTCATTTTCCTTACCAAAATAAAAAGAATTTAGTTTTCTCTTCTCTTAATACATTTTGAATTCTAATTTTTTCTTTTTTTTTTCTCTCTAACCAAATAACATATTTTCCTCGCATTTTTTTCCCTTTCAAACTCCTTGAATCAAACATATTGTTAAGAAATTTGCAAGGAGAAAGAAAAGAAAAATGAGAGGCAAACAACTTTTCATATTTGATTAGAGAGAAAAAGAAAACAAAAGTGAAAAGAAAAGGATGAGAGGCCAAATCGGACTGAGTTAAGGAAAAACCAATCAAACTTCTTCCACTTTCGCAAGAAAAATGAGAAAAAAATATTTTGTTTTCTTCAAAACTTTATTGAACCAAACTAGTGTAAAGGCTATCCCACCCTGGTTTTGAATATTTTTTAAAATTATAAATAAATTGATTGCTTGAAAATAGTAGGAGTATAATAAAAAATTTTGTGGTTCAGCAGCTTTATTAAGGAATCAACTCAACGAAGAACTTAAACTTGTAGTTGTAGGCCTTGGAAATGCTTTTATACTCTAACATGCATTCTCGCGTGCAGACGAAGTTTTTTTCTTTATTTTTGCCCGTAAACATTAACTTTTTAAAAATGAGTGACGGTGAGCTTCAAACTCATGGCCTCTTAGTTAACAAGGCTTTATTACAGTGTCAAAAACCAACTCAATCAAAAGTTCAAGTTTTATTCCCAGAAATAATTTTTATATTCTAACATGTCTGTGCAGGCGAGATCCCTTTGAGACTTGCATGGGAAACCTCACTATCCCTCAGCTTGAAAATTTTGATTTTCACGTAAGAAAGCATATGTGTTAGAGTATAAACTTATCTTGAACCTAGAATCATTATTTTGAATTTTTAGTTAAGACTTGATTTGTTTATATGCATCATAGAGATTCTATGAAATGCAAAGTTACAAATTCAAATACCAATAGGGGTACTAACTCTATGTACTTTTTTTAATAGCTTGAAAATATTATACTTCTAATTCCTTTGTCTCAATTTAATTTATCTGTTTTGGTTTACGATGTTTGGCTGAAATTATTTTCAAATAATTTTATATGAAAAATGATGTAAAATTAAAAAATAGAAATTACATATTTAAAAACTACATTAAAAGATACTCTCTCCGTCCGGAAATATTCTTCCCATTTTCCTTTTTGGTCCGTCCGGAAATAATCTTTCCATTTCATTTTTTAGTATGTATTTTAAGGCTAAATATCAATAATGCTCTTCTATTTTATCACAAATCTACTTTTTTAATACTTTTTTAATAATAAAAGGAGATTTAAAGTTTTTATAGTATGTGCATTTTTGAAAATTTTGCATTTTTTTTACTATTCCTTAATAAGCGTGCCAAGTCAACACGGGAAGAACATTTCCGGACGGAGGAGGGAGTATACAAAACTAGTAGTGACATAACTATATTATTTTCTCAAATAACGAATAAAAATAGAAAAAAATGAATAAAATCAGACTCTTTATATATATATATATAGACATATAGTAAACAGATAATTTTTTTTGAAAATAAACAGATAATTTAATTTAGAAGAGAAAGAATATATGATGATACGTTGTTAATTTAATTCGTTGGGTCGGTGGGGGCGAGGGGCCATTGCATGCGCGGGCGGGCTGTGCTCTGCTTTTTGTTCACATTTTTTTGACAATTAATACTCTCCATCCCTAATAAAATTTTTATGTTTAGGCTTTGTTTGTAGCTTTAGTTATACTCCTTCCGTCCCAAAAAGATTTACACCTTTCAAAAAAATTGCGTCCCACAATCTTCTACTCATTTGTATTAAAAAATCACTTTTACCCTTACTTTTTCAAACCTTACCTATCACATCATACCTTTTTCCTAATAATCTACACATCACATCTTACTTTTACCCATCACATCAAGGGTATTTTTGGAAATTCAACACAAAATTATCTCTCCTTTAATTTCAACTTTAATCAAAATGTGTAAATCTTTTTAAGACGGAGGTAGTACATACTTTAGTAATTGAGGACTCTTTTCCCAAATCACCTGGTAGAAAAAAATTCTGGTCTCAATGTTGTGATCATACCGATGTTATTGTCTGTTTTGAACAAATAATTGATTATATTGATATATTTGTTTTAATTTTAGAGACAATCTCAAGAAATCTCATATGCTATTGTATTAATGAAGTTGAATTGCATTCATCTTTTTAGTTTATGACATCAATTCATTTGATTAGGGCTGTGCATCGGTCTAAACCCAGACCGACCCGGACCGGACCGCGACCGAATAAGGGCAAACTAATCGACCGGGGACCGGACCGAAAAAGTGTAAGACCGGACCGGACCGAAAAAAACTGGACCGGTCCGGACCGGCCCGAATAAGGACCGAATAAGGGGGGAATGGTAGTTTCTTTGGAAAACAATATACTCCATTACTCCAATGCTCCAAATAACATACTTCAATATTCCAAAAAGTCCCATAATCAATAGTCAATACAAACAACCACAAGTTGAGAATTAGGCAGAGTCAGTCTGTAGCTAATGAGCAAAAAGAGAAGGCAAAGAATGATGACCTCTGCTGCGGAGTGCGGACGCCGGACGCCGGACGAAGTGGACGACTGCTGAACCTGCGATTGCCGGAGAACCGGCCTGCTGCGCTGCCCCGGTGCGTGAGTGCGTCTGTACTGTGCGTGTCGGCCGTGTCCTTTGAGTTTTCTTCCGCAATCGGCAGACGGCAGTGGGTAGGGTTGTTATCTTCGGTCGGCGACTGAGTGCGAGTGTGCGACTTGGCGATTTGGTTTTTTCTTTGGGGATTGCGTAAATGGATGAGCTACTGGACTAATGGACTTGGATTATTGGATATTGACATTAGTAGGTATATAAATTAAGCCCTAAAGCCCAAAGCCCATAACTTAATGATATATCCGGTCCACCGGTCTCACTGGGTTTGGACCGGACCGGACCGGAACCCGAATAACAGAAATTTATGGACCGGAGACCGGACCGAATTAGGACCGGTCCGGACCGGTCCGGTCCGGTTTTGGCCGGTCTTCGGGTCGGTCCGGGTTTGGACCGAATAATGCACAGCCCTAGCCTACATTTGATAGTCTTATAGTACCCTATACCCTCTTGAAGTTATTTGACTTATTTCATTCATTCACTCGAATTGAATATCTCCATTCGGTCTCAAAATTGTTTCCATCTCTAGAGTGATAAAGTCCATTAGACCATCTCTATATATTTTTAGTTTAATTATTTAAATTAAAATAAGTGTTAAAAAATAATATTAAAAATTAGAGGGAAAAGAGAAAGGCATTTCTGGAAGGGAAAACGAAAGCTGAAGCTGACGTGACCCTGAGTTGGTGAAGAGGAAAAGCGGAACAAATGAGGGCGCACCTGATGGCCTTATTGTGGTTTTATAGACGGGAGCATGTAATTAGATTAAAAAAATAGAATGACCTAGCGCTCCATTCCTGATGGCCTCCTCAGACTCGGCCGGATAGTCACTGAGACGAAGTACATTGGGCTTTGATCGTAAATTGTTGGTAAAGAGTGAAGTCTGTACCGATTACTTGCTGGGGTCTTATGCTTAATATAATTATCTCCAACACCATTGTCAGAAATTAAACTCAAATCTTACTTCTTGATACTCATTACCTTGCCAATTATGCAACGACAGCTGGTTATAAGTAATTTAAAAAAATTGAGAAAGATGGTCATAGTGATGGGATTGAGGGCGGCCCGGACATGATGATGCGTGGATTAATAATAATGGGAGGCATATATATATATATATATATATATATGCAAGAAAGTCAAAGGTAGAATTTGGATGCATTAGTCGAATCAGGTAAGGCCAGGCAAGCAATGCGTGCATGCTGGTACGTTTAAGCTAGGTTACCTATAGCTCCCTCACATGCATATATCCTCTTCGTCCCTTTGTTTTGGATGTTGGGTGTGGCTCACCTGGTTGAATAATACTCGTAAGTGATAATAACAAATGTAGATTCGAGTTTGATTCTTCAAAATCGAATAATTATATATACCAAGCATATAAGGCTTATTCAAATACATATGTAGACTTCATTCTTTGCTATCCAATATGTTATATGTGGTTAAAGTTTAATTTCTCTCATCTCAGTTGATCGTCAGACTGAGTCGTTTCATTGCTTTGTTTTCTTCTTTTATTTCATTTAATTTGTTACAATTACTTCGATCATACACACACACATACCTTTTTTTCAGGGAAATTTACTTAAATAAAACTAAAACATAATGACTTTCCCTAAATAGCATCATATAATTTTTTTTCTATCCATTAGTCATTGCTCAAGTAAATGCTCGTCATCACTGGACATTATTTCTCCTTCTGGACATCATTAAGTACTATTTAACGAATAAAACAATTTAAATGCTATTTAAGGAAATGACTTAAGTTTTAGTACTATTTAGTGCAAATATTTCTTTTTTTCATTGCTTTGTTTCTTTCTTTTAATTAATTTGTTGTGAAATAGTTTGTTGTAAATTAAATAGTGCTAAAGGATATGGTGTATGTCTTTTCCTAATGTAGTACATAAAACTTTTTCCTAATAATTTCCACACAGTTGATCTAAAAAATGTCACCGAAAAGACTAACACACCAGTCATATTTAAATAATATTAGAACCTATATATATGTAGCACTTTTAAAAATATATAGGCATCTGGTAAGTACTTAAAATACTTCATCGGCTTGCCAAGCACACTCAAAAAAATATTGAGACCTCATAATTAAGCACTTTACTCGTTCGAAAAAGAACCTTACTTTTGACTTGAATTTAAAGAATACTCCATTAATTCGCCTAGAATGTTTTCTCACTGGACTTTACCAAGTAAAAATTGTACTCCATAATATTTAAATATGAAGTATAATATATTAAAGAATATATTGTGTTATTATATAAATATAAAAGCTAAATATGAGTAGACAACTAATTTTGAAATTAAAGGTATTTTTAAAAATAAATATTATCCGTATCCATGTAGAAGAATAAATCAATTAATGCATCCCACACCACGCATTCAAGTTTTTGCTTTATACGGAGTAAATATCAGTACGTAACATAAAAAATAAGTGAAATTTGCACTAAATAGGACTAAAACATAATGACTTTCCTAATGTAGGATTTAAACTTTTTTATTTCCTAAATAGGACTTAATAATGACCTAGTGGGAGGAATAATGTCCAGTAATGATGAACATTTACTTGAATAATGACTACTTCATAATGACCAAAGGTCCTACATTGGGAAATAAAAACATATGGTCCTATATTGGGAAAGTCATTATGTTTTAGTCCTATTTAGGTAAATTTCTCAAAAAATAATACTCCATCCGTCCCAAATTATTTGCCACATTTGCTTTTTTTAACAATCGCGGGAACTTTTGTTTATTTCTACGTTTTTATTTATTTGATAAAATAAAATATTCTTGACACATCTTATTTCGAAAAACTTTTCATGTAGTTTTTTGATATGTAATTTTTATTTTTTATTTCTTTACCAATATGTAAATAAAATGAATTGAATAAACTTGATATTTTGCATCGGTAATAGAAATGTGACAAATAATTTGGAACGGAGGAAGTACAGGAGTCTTAAAAAACTTGCAATAACAGTCTAATAATTAATCATTGTTTTGACCGTATACGTACATGCATATATTGTACGTACTAGTCAAATACTCAAATCAAAATAGCAATAAAAAATGAACTGCGGCATGTTCTTAATCAATAATATTAATTACCCGGATGCATGCATGGATGCATGGGTATATTATATTATATATAATCGTCTTAATTTGTTTCTATGCCGACTATGCATATATACATTTACAACTTTTCTTTGTTTGTATTGAAAATCCATGCGAATATTTAAAAGTCTTCAACCATAGCTTTATTAGTTGTAATTTAGATTCCATCACTTTGTTATTTCTTTTTATTAGTGTCATTAATTGTATTATAGTGTAAAATTTATGATCATATTTTTCTCAACTTAATATTATACAGTGACCCAACGTATTAAGAATCAAATCTAGATGAGCATCTCATATGACCCAATGTAACGGTGAGCCGAAACTATTATTGATAATTGAACCCGGAGAAACTCATTTTTCTTCTTTATATTAATATTATTATAATTATCATATGTTCTTATTATTAATGTTATTTTTTTATTATTGTTTTTGTTATTGTGATTATCATTATTGTTAGTTACTCAATTTTAGTGTCTTTGTCTAGTTTTGAATTTTTCAAGTTAACCAAAGATCAATTTTCGACCTATAATTAAATAAAAATTACATTATCTATTATTAATAAGTAGATGACCATGTATTTTAAAAATATTTAACAAGAGAAATATAATGAAATGTTTTTGTATCAATATTTAAAATAAAGTTTATTTAAAATACGGTCAAAATTGATTAATATAACCCATGGGTGGCTCGGAGGGTGTGCAAAGTGGCCAACCGCACAGGGCCCCGTGAAATTTAGGGCATCCTATTTTTAAATTTGTTAATAATTTTAAAGCAAAAATATTCTAAAAATATAAAATAGGGCACAAAATGTAAATTTTAGACCGGGCCAATTTTATTTTTTTATTTTTTGGGGCCGACCCTAATATAACCAAAAGTTGACAAATATTTTGAGGGTGGCATTAATAATTGCTAACTTTTGGGATGTACGTGGGGTGTAGTTAGCTAGTCAAAGATAGTGAATCCATGCATTGAGTTATTTTATTGAATTAATTAAACCAAATCTTTTTTTAATTTATTCACTCCATTCACTGAACTCAATGATTAATCACCCGGACGTACGTGCATTTATTTTAATTTCTGCCACCTTTCCCCTCTAAAATTATACCCTAAATTAAATTAAAAAAACTGCCTGCCCACCGTGCACAATATATATACTTAGAGGAGGAAAAAATTGTGTCCTAAAATTTAATTAGAGGTATATGAATGCATATGATCTATTTGGAGTAATTAACTTTACATTTAATTAGCTACTCCCATACAAATTTATTTTTTGACTTTACCGTATATAAGCAAGAAAATTAAAAAATTGCTAGTTTTTTTTTTGTTTTTTACTACATCCATTCCTGAGTATTTGTCCAGTTTTGACTTTTTTGGTCAGTCGTTTTCAACCTTTGATCTATAATTAAATGAAATAATATTTAGAAAATATTTGATATAATAAATCTAATAAAATTATTTTTGTATCAATATCTAATACTCCCTCCGTTCGCGATTTAATTTCACAGTTTGGCCTTCTAATTATACTCTTATTAGAGGTTAAAGTTAACCAATTTTAATCAAAAAAAGTCAAAAGCAGAGAAATAGGGAGAAAGTATTTGAAAGTTGAATTAAGAAAGGCCAAATTTGTACCTAAATATAAAAAAGAAAGGCCATGTTTCATTACTTATATTATTAGATGCCCTACACATATATACACTCTGCATGCGGTCAAAGATTTAGTGGTCTAATCTTTATTTCTTCCTATTTTTTTCTTTTTCAAATTGAAATTAAAATGTGTGGGGTTCATACTTTTGACTATTTTATTTTCTACAAACCGACCAAACAACACCTTGGTATTAATGCAGGATAACTCATGCAATTTGAAAAAATGATAATAAAATCAAATATTATACCGAATTTTGAATTACAGATTAATGAGCGGACTTAAATTAAATCATGTGATGCAAGTGCCCAGGGAAATTAATAAGGCTAGATTCTATTCAACTTTTAATTCAAAAAAATAATTGGAAACAAATATTCAAACTTTCAGACTCTAGAGCTTGGGTGAAAATGTTATCCGTTTTTTAGATTTTTCAATTTTTTTTATTTCAAACTTTGGTTAGAATTAAGACACGTAAAGACACAAATTTTATATGTTCCTTTAAGTCCATAATTATTTTATTAACTGTTAGACAAAAATAATAGTATTACTTATTATATTGTTTTTCACGAATGGTCTTTTGTTAATATTTCTGTTAAAAACGTGGATAAAATTGTAAATTTACGCTCATCTCTCTTCTCAATTAAGCTTCTTCCATCCTCTCGCATTTCTTTCCCAAACTTGTCGTTGAATTTGAAGCTTTGAACTCAAACAAAAATTATCACTCCTTTCTCAATTGTTCGTCTTTTTGGTGGAATCCAAAATCGAAACCAGTAACTTTCATGGATGATTTGTTTTTTTTTTTTGCAATTTTCTGAGACTAACCCATAAAACTCATCCACGAAAGTTATTGGTTTCGATTTTGGTTTCCACCAAGAAGATGGAAGATTGAGAGAGGAGTGATCATTTAGATTTTGGGTTTAGAGCTTGAAACTCAGCAACAGGTTTGGGAAAAAAGTACGAGATGAGGGAGGAAGCTTAATTGAAAACAGAGAAGCGTGAATTTACAATTTTATCCATGTTTTTAACGGAAATGTTAACAAAGGATTATTCAGGGAAAACAATATAATAATTGGGGAATAAATTATTGATATTTGATATGTAAGGACTATATATGTAAAACAAACTATAACTAGGGACCTTTTATGGAATTACTCTTAAATATTACTCCGTAGAAAACTTTAACATCCAAAACTATATGTTAACATAAACCCAATTCTACTAAATTTAAATATATTGTTTTGGTAATTCGTAATCAAAATGTGTCATAATTTGATTAAAAAAATTAAACTCTTGCAATCTTTTAAAGACAAGTAGTAGACTTTGTAGACTTTTGGGCGCCAGCTTGTGTTATATGCGCGGAGTATGAGAGAATTTTTTAGTTTTTGTATGTGTGTGGCTCTTTGGTTTGTACTCTTATTCTTTTTCTTGTTATTTTGTACTCTAAGTAAGTTTTCGATTTTTTTTCGTTTTTTCATTTTAAATCTTTGAACCAAACTTAGTATAAACCAAGTTTTTGCACTTGCACTTCAAAGAAAAATTTCACAACCCTTATTCAAAATTTGTGCATGAACACAGAAAAGTTGTCTATGAAAATATTTTTGCCCCTTGTTTTATTTATGGGCTTTTATATGGTTGGGTTAATGGTGTGGTTCTGTGTGTGTGCTTTATTTCCAATTTTGGGCTAACATATGTATGAAGACTCTTTTAGTAGCGTAACAAACATTGAAAGAAATGAAAAAAACAAAAACGGGAAATGAAGAAGCCCATTCCTTACAAAAATAATTGGGCCAACTTAAAACTTGGGTTCGCCATATTGTGTCCTACCAGGCTACCAAAAATTGACCTTTGCGTTCATTATTGGTCATTAGATATTACCCTCTTTATTCATCCTTTTTTTTTTAAGGAGTACTAGACGTCTACATAGTACATACAACAACTACAATTAATTTTTAAAAACAAAATTTGTCTATTTTACGAGGACAATAACTACATTTTGGTGAGATTAGTGTGATAAAGTCATGTGAGCTGAGGTATATATCTATTTTAAGAGATCCAACATCATCCTAAGACTAAAAAAATTATGAATAAAATGTAGATTTAATGGTGGAAATCGCAAAGAAACAAAAGATTTTAGTGTGAGATCCAAACCCAAAAGAAAAAATGACAGACTATTTTTGGTCAAACCAAGCCAAAGTGAAGTTTATTCATATTGTGTTTGAGGTTTTAAAGTGTAGAAGCAATTAGAGAAGCTCACCATGTTTTCTCTCCTAAAAAAATAGCTTAAACTACTTCTATTTATATATTACGGAGTACTTAGGCTACTAGTGTTAGAAACCCCAATGGGCCGCCAAATGGGCATGTTGTCTCGGTCCAGTAAATTCCCTAGTTGGGTCACGCTCAATTACTCTATGTATGTATGACTCATCGGGCTCGGAATGCGTCGTTCCGGCCGGTCACGATATCCTCCGATCCTCAAACTTAAGGACTTGCTGCCCTTATTGTTGTGAAATGCTCATTAGGCTCGGGACATGCTGCATACTCTTTGGGGGTTTCCATCAATTTTTTAGATCGGTCTAATATGCGTTAGGACTTTGGGGACCTTTTTACATAAAAAAAAATCAATTTTTTTTTAAATAATAAAATGGATACTTTTCTTAAGCAGTAAAGAAATACTTATTTTAATCATATGTAGGTCTATGGTGGACGTTAGGTAGGTCCACCAAAGAATTTGCCCAAATAAAAAGTCCCCATTAGACTATGATGAGTACATATCAACAACACCTACCTAGCTACAATAGAGATGTATGCTTATATACAAATGGAAACCCACATCATGATTCGTGCTTAGAAAAAAATATCAAATCCATAAAACCGAAAGAAGAAAAATATCAAATCCATAAAAAAAAGAAGAAAAATGAAAGAAGAAGAAGAAAAATCCTATGATGAATGCATTGGGCCGTGGCCCGTGAAATTGGTGATGAATCGTGCATGTAGGAAGCCTTGGCTGTCGCTTAAGATGTTGTGGGCTTCCTTCATATATAGCCCATAATAAATTGATTAACTTCATAATTTGCCCACAACAACAAGCATCTCTTTTCGTTTTTTTTTGTGATGTTGTCTTTTTAATGGGGATGCATCTAATTAATTTTCTTTATTTGTTGTGAAAAGATGATTTTTTTTAGTTGCTCCTATACGTACCCATCAATGGGGATACTTCTAATGAATTTGTGTGTCATGAAATAAGATGTCTGGCCTTGTTAATTAATTAATCAATTAATTAATTAATACTCCCTCCGTCCCTAAATAAACTTCCATTTTTGACTTTTTGAGGATTTAAGGGAGGGATATTTTTGTGTTGACTTTCCAAAAATATCCTTGATGTGATGTGTAAAAGTAAGATGTGATAGGTAGATTATTAGTAAAAATGTATGATGTGATAGGTAGGGTATGAAAAAGTAAGAAGTAAAAAGGGTTTTTTTTAAGGGAAAAGAAAAGTTTATTTGGGACAAAGAAAAAAAGAAAGAGAAAGTTTATTTAAGGACGGAGGGAGTACATGGGACCTCAAATTAGTTTGAATGTAGATTAGAGGTTTGATGTGTGTGTATATATTATTGTTTGAGGGAGCTGAGCATATATAATTTAAATAAACAGACTAGATAGATAGATAGATAGATAGATAGATAGATAGATAAGAACCACATACAACTATACAAGTAGGATGGGAGTATTAGGATAAGCACCCATCCACCTCATTGTCTTAATCCTCTAATAATAATTTCCATCACCTCTATTCTTCTATCATACTCCCTAATCCTATTTCTTTCTCTTTAACACATTGTTTGGATAGTAAGCTAGGAAATGAAGCGAAACAAAAGTATCGAGTACTATTAATTAGAAAATACTCTTTTTCTTAAGAAAAAAAGTTTTAAATTTGATTTGACACAAAATTTAAAGAAAATTAAATGAGAAAAATGTGTGGCACATTCAATATAAGAGAATTTTTTTGTTAAAATGACCAGTTTGTCCTCTATTTACTTTTCTTTTCTCCTCATTTTCTTTATTCTCTCATTATATCTAAATAATATACAAAGTAAATTTTCTTCTTATTCTCAAATTTTTCTAAAAAAAGGCTAAGAGAATCTGTATGTATATATGCAACTGTATTTTGTTAAGAAAATTGTACGTATGCAAAGTATGCACTTTTTAATTTAGTCATTCATTATTAAATACAGATTACTTCACTCAAAAAGATACGAACCGTGTACTTTGAACTAGCTAATTTAGTCATATCATTCATTATTAAATACAATGTATTTTCTGATAGTTCATGCATGGATCTTTATTTGGTTGGAAACGATTAGAAGATGAGACTTTCGGGGATAGGGCTCATCTTTTTGTTTTGTTTTGTAGAAAACGAGGAATAATAATGTGGGGTTCTTATAAATAATTACCTACAATTTTGTAGGGTTGGTCCATAAAATTTCAAACCCATCTCTAATAACACCAAAAGGAGACGGTTATTGAAAAATTTAAAATTAGTCCCGATATGATTTATAATATATATATATATTCCGTATTTAATTAGACATATTTTGATTATTAATTAAATATAATTAGTATTAGGTGTTGATAGAATATTAAATATATACTCCCTCCGTCCCATGAAACATGTGATGTTTTGCTTTTTGAAGAGATTTAAGAGGGTGTATTTTGGTGTTGAATGTCCAAAAATGTCCTTTGATGTGATGGGTAAAAGTAGGATTTAATGGGTAGATTATTAGTAAAAAAGTATGATGTGATAGATATGGTATGAAAATGTAAGGGGTAAAAGTGACTTTTTAATAAAAATGAGAAGTGTTTTATGGGACAGATGAAAAAAGAAAGGAGAAAGGTTTTATGGGACGGAGGGAGTATTAGATTTAGAACCCCCCATGCAATGTTAGATGTCAGGCCAGATCATGAAATAGACTTGTAAAGAGAGGTCAAATAGGGCGCGTCGACTTAAGCAAAGAGAAGGGGGGGGGGTAATATAGGAAATTCCCCCACCCCCACGAATCTTCCTCTGTGGCGATATAAATAGCCCGAATTGAACAACTAACCCGCGTCAAAAAAACAGAGAGTTGAAGAAGAAGAAGAAGAAGAAGAAGAAGAAGAAGAAGAAGAAGAATTGAGAGATTAGAAAAATGGGTGATGAAGTGGCTATATATGTTGCTGATGATGATCATAATCATAATGGTTGGGATGATTGTGAATACGATTTGGAACCATCATCATCAATTAGTAGTAGTAGTAGTAGTATACGTATATGCAGAATCTGCCACGAGGCAGAAGAGTTCATTATTATTATTAATGGAAGCTCTGCTGCTGCTGCTGCTTATAACAATAATAATAATAATATAATGGAATCTCCTTGCTCTTGCTCTGGTACTATCAAGGTATGTACTCAATCCGTTTCACAAAACACTTCCGCCCTAATTTTTCGATCAAAACACTACTTGTATCCTCTATATATATATATATATATATATATATATATATATATATATATATATATATATATATATATATATATATATATATATATATATATATATATATATATATATATATATATATATATATATATATATATATATATATATATATATATATATATTCCACTTAATATGGATGATGAGGCATATATATAATGTTTATGACTGTATGTATGCATATATGCAGTTTGCACACAGAGAGTGTATCCAGAGATGGTGCAATGAAAAGGGCAATACTGTTTGCGAGCTTTGTTCCCAGGTAGGTCTCATCATATATATATCATCTTCGATCTATATATATATATATATATATATATATATATATATATATATATATATATATCTCCATCATTATTTGTTTTCAATCTCGCCTCTTAACACAAAATTGAAACACAAATTAAAATCTGCTTCTTCGTCTTGTTGAACTTTATTCGTCTTGTTGAACTTTGAATAATATGTTCACATTCAGTTATGGTCAAAAATCATTTTTGGATGAACCAGAAAAAAAAAAGGCCTTAATTAGCTAGCTATTCCATACATTTCTTTGGCGTTTTTTCCGCTTTTCAATACCTCTCACAATTTCTTTTCTTTTTTTTCGAATAGCGATCCCGTGCGCTCAAAGGGCCTGTTTGGGAATAGCGTTAACTATTAGCGTTAGCGTTTTGAAAAAGCCATCTACGGGCAGCGTTTAACGCTAGCGTTTTCAAAATAATCTGCACCGTTAAAATTTTATCCAAAACGCTAACGCTATTCCCAAACAGGCCCAAAAAGTTAATATGAAAAAAGGCTCGTTTTACCCAAGCTAATGTTTCTAATACGGAGTATTAATCTACTAACCTTAATTCTAAACCCCTAATCCCAATGTTAATTCTCTAATTATAATCCTAATCTCAATGCTAAAAATTTACATCAACAAGGTCTATATGGGTCCGTTTGGTATACGGAATTGATAGAATTGGAATTGAAATTCCATTGGATTCAATTCTATAAAATTGAATTCTACCAATTCGAATTCATTTTTGACACTATCAATTCCAAATCCACATAATTTTTGTACTACCAAACATCAGAATTGGAATTGAAGTCCTCAATTCCAATTCCATAATTTGAATTCCGTGTACCAAACGAGGCTTAAAAGTATTTGTTTTTTTTCTTGGTCGTCGAAAAATAGGGTCGAATGTACTTTTAATTACGTAGTCATTAATTAAGACGTAGAGGCAAATAATTAATAATGGAGTATTAATGACTTATATTTTAGTCCTATTCAGTGCAAATTTTACGAGTATATTGGTTGTTGTATGCGTTGAAATGGAAGCGAGAATTGAAATTAGATTAGATTAGGTACCCCAAAACATTCCAACGAAACCGTTCTTATTACATCTGGATGCTGACCAAATAATTTATCCTTTTTACAGTATTATTTATATGATACTCAATAATTCAACAATAAAAATATTGCGGTATATATAATTCTTCACATAATACGACAAGAGTTGTCATCCATGAATTGATTGCCTCAGATTTTCTGTTAGGATCCGCAAAATTGGAATTGAATTGAAATTTGAAATTCTATGGAATCGAATTCTCCAAAATTAATAAATTTTGGAAATTAATTAAATGAATTTATCTTAGAATTTGATAAAAGAATAATTTTATTATACTTACCTTAGAAAATATTTTTAAAATATTTATTTAGCTAATTAGTATATATATATATAGTGCGTAATTTTAATTTAATTATAGGTCAAAATCGTTCCGAGTTGACTATTACTTGCGTTCTGAGTATTTTTGTCCAGTTTTGATTTTTTTCAATCAAAATTGGCAATCAATTAAATAAAGTTGGGATTAGATATTAACACAAATAATTTTACTACCTCCGTTTCTCAAAAGAGTTCCTCTTTTGACTTTAGGGGAAAATAAGAAAGTGTTAAATTGTAGTTGACTTTCCAATTTTGCCCTTGATGTGATGGGTAAAAGTAAGATGTGATAGTTTAGTTGTTAGTGAAAAAGTATGATGTGATAGGTAGGGTATGAAAAAGTAGGAGTAAAAGTGGTTTTTTAATAGAAAGGGGAAGTGTTTTAAGAAAAACAAAAAAAAAAATGAAAGAGGAAGGGTTTTAAGAAACGGAGGGAGTATTAGATACATTTTATACAATATTTTCAAAATATTATTTTATCTAATTTACATACTCTATAATTTTGATTGTATTCGAGATCAAATGTTAAAAATAATTGACTGCAAAAAGTCAAAATTAGATAAATACTCAGGGACGATATAAGTATAAAATATCCCAATTGGATAAATAATCCGGGAGGGAGGGTAACATTTTGAGAAAGTGGATAAGGAGAAGAATAATTATGACACGCACTCATGCAATGAATTGAAAGAATGTTTGTTTGTCGCTATTTAATTAATTACTCCAGGTTCTTAATTTATTATTATATTGACAAAGACGACATTATTATAATATTTTATTCTTATTTACGAGTATAATTATATGTTGTTGTTTGTTTGTATGTAACTTTACAGAAGTATGAACCTGGATACACGGCTCCTAAATTGGTTGGCGCAACCACTACAGCGGCCATTAGGTACGCACTTTGATCAATTATTTAGTTAATTAGTGACTTTTTTGGGTGCCAATCACAGTTAATTCTTAACCTACATATCATATTTTTTAATAATAATTTACCTGATATTTTACCCTATCACATCAATGGAGATTTTAAAAAAAATTGATACAAAATTATCCTATCTCTTAAATTTCTTAAAAGTTATGAGGGGGAGGAAGTAATTATTTAGAAATATACTTTTGAAATATAATATTGTTATATTCAATATTTCTACATGAATAGAAATATTTATGATCAAAATCTTGCATTAAAAGGTGTACAAAAATCGAATGAAAAGAAAGTCATGAGAAGGCGCTAGAGAATATAGTAACAATTTGTTTGTAATACATATATACTCGGTGATTAATTGTGAGTACAAATAAATTAAATGAATTATTGCATAACAACAAAGAGGGAGCGTGGAGATCTCAATAAGTTCAGAGGATGATGATGACGACGAGGAGGAAGAGGACAGCGCTTCCATTTGTTCACCAGCTGATGATGATGATGATGATCATCATCACCGCCGCCGCCGCCAACGCTCTTCCAATTCGTGTTGTACATCATTCGCCCTCGTTGTAAGCATATATGCAATTCATAACACACATAATAATTTTCGTCTCATAAAATTTTTCTCCTGTTTTTTTCATCCGTCTTAAAAAACTTTTTTTATTTCTATTAAAAAAATTACTTTTTATCTTAATAAATCTTGATCACATATCTATCACATCACATTTTTTCATTATTAATTATATTACCTATCACATTTACTATTACCCATCACATCCAATGTTATTTTTGGAAAATCAAAACTAAAATACACGTCTTTTAAATCTTTTAAAAGTCAAACCAAAAAGATTTAATAAAGAAATATTTGCACTAAATAGCATTAAAACTTAAGTCATTTTTCTAATAGCATTTAAACTGTTTTATTCTCTAAATAACACTAAATAATGTCCATAGTGTCCAGTGATGACCAACATTTACTTGAATAATGACTAATAATGGATAATGAATAAAAGTGTTACATTGGAAAAAAATTAAAACATATTTGATGCTATTTAGAGAAAGTCATTATGTTTTAGTGTTATTTACTTAAATATCACTAAAACATAATGACTTTTCCTAAATAGCATTGTGTTTTTCTTCCCAATGTAGCACTTTTAGTCATTATTCAAGTAAATATTCGCCATCACTGGACATTATTAAGTGCTATTTAGAGAATAAAATAATTTAAGTGCTATTTAGGAAAATGACTTAAGTTTTAGTGCTATTTAGTGCAAATATTTCTTAAATTAATTTTCTTTATATAAATTGCATGCAGATCACGTTGTTGCTTCTATTGAGGAATGTATACGAGGAGTTGGTTGTAGATGAAGAAGAGAAGTATGATGATCCACCATTCTCGGTTCCAACTGTGAGTAAATTAATTGATAATTACTCCACGTACTATGTATTCATGCATGCATATATCAGATGATAATTAATGAATATATATGGTGCATGCAATGTATGCATGCATGCAGGTTTTGATTCTGAAGGCAAGTGGGATATTCCTCCCCATGTTTGTCCTTTCTCGGATACTCGCCTTAATCCTCAATACCATTCGTAATTATGGTCGCCAACCCCCCCAACGCTCCTATTACTACTAAGCGGTTAGTATGTTTTTTTTTTTAATATTTGTGTTCTTATTTTTATATTTGTGTTAAAATATTTTTTTCATTCAATTATGAAGTATTTTTTAAAGCTTCTGAATAAACGAAGGATGCAATGTGGGATCGTATCGAGGAGAAATTCTTTGCGACGATGAACAAGGACGCCTCGTAGCGTACCTGAGACCAACTCACTTCCAAATGGGGCCACATCAACAGTAAAGTTTGAAAGTTTATCGGAGTTTACGAGGAATGCTCTCGGTCCCGGAAGAGCGGAATGAATAATGTTGATGTTCTGCGGCAAGCCACCGCCCGGTATCAAGACGACCAACACCAAACCAAGGTCCCCGTCGATCTTTGGAGAATTTTAAGTCATTCACCAAAATGGAAACAACTCAACAGCTCTGAGACCGGATCCTCAAAGAAAAGACCCTCCGCCGAGGTTGAGGCCGATGAGACTATCGGCTCTTCGGAACAAAGGCCTCCCTTCAACCTCGACGGCTCCATGGACGAGAACCCCATTCCACGGCGCAATAGAAGAAAGAGGTCGAAATAATGGAAACCAACCTTGATACGTTATCGGACTTTAAACGTATTATATTTTACGAGAGAAGACAAAAAGAGATCAATGCCAAAAATAATTCACCTTAATTTTTTTTATTAATAAACTTTTTTATTAAATGTTTTTTAATTGAATGTACTTCCTCCAATCCGTTCAGCCCGTTCTTGAAAATATTTCCGCTCTAATTTTTTGTGCACCTTATAAAATATTTTTGCTTTATTTTTGCTCTAATTCCAAAGTTTGTGGGTAGATGAGAGTGGAGTGCATTGATTGTAAGATCAGGTATAGTATTTTCCAAAACTAGTCAAATCTTTGACTAATAATCTTTTGAATAAAATCCCAAATATAGAAAAAAGGTTATTTGTTCACTCTAATTTATAAAACCCTCGGATTTTAATTTTTTTCTAACGAATAACAACTACTCCCTCCGTCCCCCAGTTTTTGTCCACTTTTGACTTTTGGAATTGTTCATCTAATCACTTTGACTCATCAAATTCTCTCAATGTGTAAGCCTAAATATAGTCATGTGTGATCTTGTTTGATTTGTCTTAACATATAGATTATTAATATATAATTTCTATAATTTTTTAATATACAAATTACTCCCTCCGTCCCCCTAAGATGTTCTCATTTTGACTTTTGGTGGTTTTTAAGGAGAGTTGAAAAAAGGTGAAAGTTTACCATAATACCCTTAATGAAAAATGGGTGGAGTGTATTAAATGAGATGGGTGAGGTGTAATAAATAAAGTAAAACGAAATGAGAAGATCTATTGTGGACAAAGAAAAAGGGCTATTGGGAAGATATATGGGGGACAGAGGGAGTACAAGATAAAATGGATTAAAGAAGTGCTTTGGATGGTGTGTAAAAATGAAAGTGGACAAATACTCTGGGACGGAGGAAATATTGAATAAGGTAGAATTTGGAAGGTGATCGATAGGAAATTTAATTTTGACGGATCGAAAAACCACAAAACACGGAGTAACAAACAAAAGTTTATTGAACCCCAAAATTGTGTTTCACCGTTCCCCAAGAAAAATCAGTATTTGATTCTTTCCATCTTTAAAAATTCTTAACTATTTGATGACTTCCTCCCTTCCAAATATCCTATAGTGTCTGACTTTTTCTTCCTATATATTGAGGGAAGACTTATTGTATCAATTAACAAACACAGATAATAAAATTCGTTTCTCTCTACTTGCATCAAACGCACGGTTTTACATTTTAATTGCTTATTATCAAAAGGTATGATTTTTTTTTGTTGAAAACTTTATAAAGTATGTTTAGTTATAATACAAATTTACTACGGAGTATAAGTATGTTTATTTAAAAACAAAATTTTTATTTATCAAACATTTGTAATATCTATTCATTTAAAAATTATATTTTTTTAATAGTCAAAGTAAGTATAAAAATTAATATAAAAAAGTCAAACATTAATTTTTTTAGACAGAGGAAGTAATTATTTATTTAGGCGTATTTATTTATGAGGAATTTATCTAAATAGCACTAAAACATAATAACTTTTCCTACCTAGCATTTTAGTCATTATTCAAATAAATATTTACCATCACTGAACACTATTTCTCCTTCTAAATATTATTAAGTGTTATTTAAGGAATAAAAAATTTTAAGTTTTACATTAGAAAATAACTTATGTTTTAATGATATTTAGTGCAAATATTTCTTTATTTATTTATATATGTGTGCGCGTGTGGAGAGAAATATAAACGGAGTACTCCAGTATATAGTTATATACCCGTACGTGGGCGCGTGTAGCATGGCAATTTGATAGGGAGTACTACAAATTCACACCAGGTAACATTAAAATATACTCCGTAGCTTTTAGTAGTAAACAAAATCTACGGTTGAATAATGATCGAGTAGAAAAAAGGGGAAAGAAATCTTTTGTTTCTTTTGCATGAATGATAGGGAATTAAATGAATTGGATTCTTTCCTTTTCTTCTTCTTCTTCTTCTTTTTTGTTCAGTTGCTTGTGTGTTATACTATATTCCTTTTTAGGGTTTAGGTCTTCTTAATTAACTTTCTCCGTTTTGTTTTTTCGTCGCCAAAGGTGTCCGACACGGTGGTGCGTGGAGCCCTACAATGCGACACACACTCTCTCTATATGACATCGATCTGTTTTGGCACTCTAAAGCTCATCACCACTCCAAGTTGTAACTTGTAAGTCATTAAGCTTTTATTTCTGAAACATGTAGCATGTAAAAGTGAGAATCAGATGAAAGGCCATTTTAATTTGCATGTGCTTCTCATCATCCTTTTAAATTTGTAGATGAGTAGTAGCTCCCTGCATGCAGAAAAGGGCAATTTATTCCTGCTGGAAGGATTTTCTATTTCTCTGAATAAATTGACCAAAATTCATTGGACCATATCATGGCGAAGCATCAGCAGCGGCAGCAGCTAATTCCCCCATTAATAACAAGGAGGCCTATTTGCTTTTCTATCACCCTCGTGCGTATTACATAATACTCCTTACTCCCTAATAAAAAAATTGAAAAAATAACTTCTTTTTTTCATATTCTTTTGGTTGGACGTATAAACATGCATGCTTGAGTGTTGTTTGTGCATTGTTTTGTGCAGTGCTTTGTGGCAGTGGCGATTACTGTTTTGCTCATTCTCGTGTCCATTAGGGTTGCCGATGGCATTAAGGTAATTCATTCAAATGCACATTTAAATATATAAACTCTTGCATCTCAGTTAGTTGTCGTGTTCCATACATATACTCTAATATAACCGAGTATATTATACATGGAGTATATTATACATGGATACATTACCGAGTACGTACTACTAGTAGTATTGATAGTAATTTATTATATGATGCTTTAAAAAAAATGCTAGATTAGTATTAGTAATGTATAACACGCAGTACTAATTGCTAATTACAAAACCTGAGCGTAAAGCCCTATCCGTATCTTACTGTTTTTTTTTAATGTGGAGTACGTACGTACTGGGGTATAGTAGTATTAATATTTAATCCTATAGTATGGAGTGACTTATTCTTTTTTTTACACTCTTTAATTTTTAACATTTGTTTTCAATTATAAAGGGATGTTCTTTTCGATTGATAACCTTTAAATATACAGTTTTTTTCATAGTATTGAAATTTTGTAGAGATGTGTGTGCGTGTGTGTATTAGGGACATGTAATTAGCAGGGGAGGATTAGGGAGAGAAAGGCGGCTCTGGAGGGACGTAATAACAGGGGCGGTTCTGGTGGGGATGAACGCGTGCATGACGGTGGGGTGCGTGGTGGGATTCACCTGCTGGAGCGTAACGGTGACGAGGCGAGAGATGTGGGGGCGGGCGGAGCGCATCAGGCAGATGGAGGCTGCCCGGGAGGCGGAGAGGAAGAGCATGAGAAAGATTGACGCGTTTGCCGGAGCCAGCCACGAGGTCCGCACCGCCCTCGCCGGCATCACCGGCTTGATCCACATGTGCCGGGCCGAGGTCCCTCCCGGCTCCTCCTTGGATTTCAACCTCAACCACATCGACTCCTGCACCAACGACCTCAAGAGTATGTCATTCATTAATAAACTATTATTATTACTATATTGTAGCTAAGGTTTCATATATATGCTGTAATAGTAGTAATGTCTTTCTATATAGGCTTGTTGAACTCAATCCTAGACACGAGCAAGATTGAGTCGGGGAAGATGCAAGTTGAAGAAGAGGAGTTTGATTTACAGCAAGTGCTGGAAGATGTTGTGGACCTGTACTATCCCGTGGGCATGGAGAAGGGGGTGGATGTCATATTGGATCCATGCGATGGGTCAGTTGAGCATTTTAGGGAGGTCAAGGGGGACAGAGGCAAGCTCAAGCAGATCCTCTGTAATCTCCTGTACAACTCCATCAAGTTCACCGACCAAGGGCATGTTTCCCTTCGCGCTTGGGCGGTGGCACCAAAACACCCCACAACTGGTGGCGGCGCCACTAGCATCCACAATCGCAGTGGGAACGGCAGGCCTTTCAGTTTCGCTTCGCGTCTCCTTTTCGGAAGCATTTCACGCGGTAAAGCTGCTGCAGCTGCAGCAACAGAAACAGGACTACTTGAAAACAGTGGCAGGGATGATGTGATGGAGTATGTATTTGAGGTGGTTGATACAGGGAGAGGGATTCCCAAGGAGAAGCACAAGTTTGTGTTTGAAAACTACGTCCAAGTCAAAGAAACAAGTGCGAGTGATAATCATCATCATGGGCATTTAGGTCACGGTCTAGGGCTCGGCATTGTTAGGTCTCTAGTGCATTTGATGGGCGGGGAGATTGGCATCATCGACAAGGAAATAGGGGAAAAGGGGACTTGTTTTAGGTTCAACATATTCTTGGGAAATCCCCGTCATCCTCCGGGTAATTCAACAAGACAAGATATCGAGTCGTCCCCATGTATTTACGGTTCCAAGTGTTGGCCCTCATCCAGAGTTACATCACAGGTTGTTCTCTTCATTCAGAGCGAAGAAAGGAGTGAAATTGCAAGGAGATTCCTAAAAAACCGGGGGATTAAAGTCACTGTCATTACCAAGGGATATCAGCAGTTGAGCAAGACACTAAAGAAGATTAGATCTAAGCTTTTCGTTCCATCCAAGAGTGGTCAGCCAACAACAAGTAACTCTCAGTCATCAGCTTCTTCTACACCTTCATCCTCAAGGTCAAGGTCAAGATCAAAGGAGGTGGTACACGACGCTAAGGATGGAGCACGAGATACTATGGTGTTGATGATAGTAGACACGAGAGCAGGGCCATTCCCAGAAGTGAGTCGCACAGTTGCGGAATTCCAAAGGGACCTACTCCAACTAGGAGGATTTGCTAGAGTTGTTTGGATAGACATCTCAAGAGCACATGACAACAGGGAGAAGCTGCTGCTTCCCTCCACTGATCTTGTCATGTCCAAGCCTTTGCACGGATCCAGTTTGAATCGAATTTTAGAGCTTCTTCCCGAGTTTGCATCATCAACCAAACGTACGTGTTGAGCAATGTATCTTCAATTTCTGCATGTGCCTATGTGACAATGAATAAGCCTAACATGACTGCCTTTTTTTTATTAGCTTCCCCCCAATCATTCATTCCTTCAGGAGAGATACAGGTGGTAATCGACAAAGAAAAAGATTATGATGAGTGTGGTCCAAGCACGAGAGGCGACACTGCTGCACAAAACAAGCCATTGCAAGGGAAAAGAATCTTGATAGTTGACGACACTCTGTTGCAGCGCAGAATATGCATCGCGGTAGTTTCCCAACTAGGTGCTCAAAGCTACACCTGTGACAATGGTGCAGAAGCTGTAGAACTTGTGACTGAGGCACTACAGAATTGGGATAACAAACACACTTTTGATTACATCCTAATGGATTGTGAGGTAAAAAGTGCAACCTTCCATTTTTAAAGTTCTCTGCTTCATAAATGAATCACCCCACCATCTAAAAAGTACTACTCCGTGTAAAAAACGAGACTTCTTTCTTTTTCTTTTCTTCTTTTTTGAGGGTGTGGGTTTTGGGTGGGTGGGTTGGTGGGGGGGA
>OOIL02000703.1:746626-769477 GCA_900332095.2 Cuscuta campestris
CTACTGATAAGTGGATAAAAAATGTTTTATATCGTGCTTTTGTTCTTAAACCAAATGGGACTGGATTCCTCCAATTTGTTATAGTTAAAAAACTTATATCGTCTAATTCACCGTCCTGAAAATGTCTTCCCAGTTTTAAAATATGATAAAATTATGCCCCATTCAAATTTCCTTGAGGTAACTATAAGCCATTACTGTAGTTTAGGTTTAAAACAAGAATAATTTCAAATACTTTGCAGATTGCAAAAAATAGAGGGGGCATAAACTATTTACATGCATCAAAAGAGAGTCTCTCTACTCAGTGGGAGAATGTTCTTACAGCACGAATTGTGTAGTCATTTGAAGCAGATGCCACTAGTGCGTTGTTTGAACTGACAGCTAAATCAGTGATGTCACCCTATTAGCAGGAAGACACAATAAACTATTTATAAAGTCAAGCATGATGAAGAAAACAAATGTACTAAAATTTAAATCAAACATTAGAGTAATTGTATCACGGAGTATATTTTAACTTACTTCATGTCCACGGCAGCTAGCCAGGCAAAATGCAGTTTCCATAGACCAAATCTTGACCAGGCGATCATCGGAGCCAGTTATCACATATCTACCCAAGCGATCAAATATAGCTTCAAAATATATTGGAAAATAATTTTCAGTGGTTTTTAACTAGTTACTAATACCTACATTGCAATGTGACATCAAAAGTTGTTATAAATTAGAATAGACTAAGATCCATATTGACAATGCACAATGCAATAAAGAACCATAAAGATTGGAATTTTCCCCGCTGAAATTGGAACTGATGGAAAAGTTGGATAGCACCGGAATAATTGAAGTCATACCACAGTATACAGCATCCCTGTGTCCCCTTAGTCTCTTGATATTCTGCATCCTTTGCACCATAGTCGATGGCTTGGCAATAGCATAACTTGCAAAACGCATCGATGGAGCACGATGATGTTTTGCAAAACCACCTCCAATTTCCCTCAAACAAAGACCATGCACCTGACCAGCGTGCATGTGTGGCCAACGAAGGTATGATGGAGGATGTTTTCCTCTTGTGCTTGCTATATGCTTATCACCTGTGTCATATATTACCAGCAATAAACATAGTGATGTAAGAAACTGCTGGATATATATAACTAATATAAGTGTTTGATATTCTAGTCAGGGTTTTTCTTTTTCATGTATTAATCAAGATTACATGTGGTAGTAAAAATGTAAAATATTTAAAGAAAAAATGAAAACCAAAGATAAGTTGTAAAAATGTTGTGATAAAAAAATAACTAAACACATACAAGATATAAATAATTAAAAATAAAATCCAGGTTTCCAAGATGCTGGTTCTTTCAAGTAAGAATAATACTCCCTTCGTACCCTAAACAAATTTATGCTTTGTCTACACGGAAATTCAGGAAATGTGTTGAAAAGTGAAAAAGTGTTGTTGGAAATTGTTTAGAAGAGAGAAATGTTGGGAGCCACATATTCCTTCTTTAAAAAAGAAATGTGAGAAGTGTAAAGTTTATACAGATGAATCACAATGATAAACATCACCTACAAGATAAAAGGGAAAACGGCCCTGTTCCGAGAAGAGTTGGTACATCCGCAGCACTAGGAGTATTTCTGCCCATATGATGTAATGGAGGAGGCGAACTAATTATCAGTTGCTTAAGCAGTTTTACCAAGTGATCCTTTTGAATGTGTGAATACCTATTAATAGAAAAATTTGAGATGGTAAATATAATGCAATTAGGCCATCTGGTTTATATATAGAAGTAAAAACTGATTTATCTCCAGCTATAGAAAATAGGGTCATAAGTTATTACAAAATGTTTTTCAGAGACTATTAAATTCTAAAATAATTAATTGTAATGACAACAACAACAAACACATTAAATCACTTCTATACAACAAAGATTATATAATTATTATTCCTTGCAATCCAATTGCTAATTGATCAACTGAGTCCATAAGTTCAATCGCATCAAGAGAGAATTAGACACAAAAAACCAAGGACAAACAAACATGCATACAACATGCATGCATGAAGGCATAAAAACAAATAATCCCTCAGTCCCAAAATAAACTTCATTGTTTGACTTCACGGATTTTAAGAAAAATGTTGAAAAGAAAAAAAAATATGTGGGTAGAATTTAATTAGAAGATACAGACATGTTGTGAGTTATACATTCCTTTCCTTAAAGGGAAATTAGGAAAAAGTGTGTTCATTTTGGAATGGACAAAAGAGAAAGGTGTAAAGTTTATTTTTGGACGGATGAAATAATGATTGCCATAAACAAACACTATAAGGTAAGCTAAAAGAATACCAAAATCCATGACTTTTATGAGTTTCTCCTGAATTCAATAAGCAAATAGTGAACATACCTTTGAGCAAGGCTATCATAATTCAAAGGGAAAGATGACCCATCATCATTATGTGTTCCGCCATTTTCTCTATTTCGTGAATACCAAGCATGGTATCTCCTAGGTAGAAGCTCATGTTCCAAAAGTGCATCATGTAATTTCCCCAATGCATTATGGCATGGCCCAGATGATAAGAAATGCATAATTAGAAAATATATTTCTCTACTATCAATGTCAACATCCTTTGTATTGGCAAGCTCAGAAGCTCTTTCATGCTCTTCAAATTGTGTTTTTGTATGCATCTGGTTCAGAAAACTTGGTGCAATATTTAAAGATAGAGCCTTGGTAATTGATGTACATTTACCATAATCCATCCTTTTAACTTACAACCCGAGGCAGCTGTTACTGTCCCTTGGCATTTGCATCTGAAACCATAGGCCAGCGTGTTGGATGAATATAGAACAACTTATCAAGATTTGTCATCAAGAAAAAAAGCAGCTAAAAGTTCATCTTTTGTTAATTAAAAAAGAGAGTCTAAGTTTCAGTAAGAAATGTGCATCAAGTTTCATTAGGAAATGTACATCAAGTGTTCCTTTGCAAGATTCGTCTTTCATTCAGCAGCTAAACCAGTAGATAATCATTTCAAGTGTTCCTTTGAAATACATGAGGCTAGGGTTACAAAATATGATATAATGTATTTACTAGCTTGATAGTAAAAAGTAGTGAAAAACAAGTCAAGATACAAATAGAAAGGAAAAGGTATGAAGCATTTAGGCAATGCCTGGCATCATTTCCATATTCTCACAGCCAAAAAAATACATGCACAACTGACCTAGAACTGAGCTTGCTTAAGCTCAAGATGATGAATGAGTTTGCATAAACAAAGGATCTTATTTGACACAATTACTATGGTTCCTTTTGTTCAAACCTCGTAGAACAACAATAATGAACACTGTAAAAGTAAGTAAACGATGTGCATGAATTTTTAATAGGCAACCTAACAATCCAATGTCGAGTGAATTTGTGAACAAGATTAAGAGCTCCATTCCACGCATCTATTAGGCTGAAAAACGTACATTGTTGGACAATAAGCATTCATATTATGTTGACTGAGACAAATAGGAAATACTGAGCCTTGAATTGAAATCATTGAACACGTGTAATACGTAAACAGGAGAGGTGGATCAACAATCCCCAAATATATTTTTTAATAAAAAACGCAAACTAATGAAACAGAAACGAATAACTGGCGCACGATCCATTTCAGGGTAGCTCAATTGACTAAATTCAGGCGTGAAGAAACGAAATACATAGAAAATGCGTGGAATTCCCTATCATCAGTTGACTTTCCAATGCTATTTTGCTTTTAAAATCAAAGGGATTTTAGTTGTAGCTAAATCTGAGTAGTATATGATAGGCAAGTCAAAATTGTATTGCCGTTAGAAGCAAAAAGACGAACGAATAATGAAAAGGAAACGGATCACTGAGCTTACAGCGATGGTTGCTTAAACCAGAGATTATAGGGCAAGTCTGGTGGTTTCCACATAGAGCTGGTTTTGCATCTTCAGCTCTCGAGTCGGGCTCCCAAGGTCACGGAAGCGCAGCAATGTTTTGAGAGAGCGGCGGCGGCGGCGAAGCCTCTTTTGGGTGTCTTCGGTGCCGTGCCGGAAATAGGAACCGCGGGAGCTGGGTGGCGTGGCGACGTGCTCTCCGAATTTCTTTTTTGTTTTATTGATTTTTTTTGTAGAATTGATAATAAAATAAATACGGAGTAAATTGGTAACAGTAATGTAAGAATTTGCTTGCATCTATAATAACACTGCCCAAATGACACCCGCCGCGGGGCATTTGTCCCCTGCCGTTTATTTCGTTCCAATTCGCAATTATTTTAGCCTCTACACTGACAATAAATCCATTGTTACTAATAGAATGATTATGCAATTTAAAATTGTGTTTGTAAATTAGTTTATTAACATTACAATTTTAAATAATAAATTAATGGTACAACTTTAAAAAAAATTATGGTACCTCTTATATATAGTTAACATTAAAATTGAAAAGTTGCCATTATTTGTTTGTCCCAAACTTTGACCTAATGTCAATGCTAAATGGATAATAAAAATTTACTAGCCGCATGTACTTGGTTTAAACACCAATTAAAACATTGATAATGAAATGTTCATATAAATTATAATCTTCGTAATCATGCGTATTATATATTTGGTTAAATTTTATTTATTTTTGTTACTCATTTGAAAAAATAATATAGTCCTATCAATTCATTTTTTGTACAACTTTTAACATAGAATTAAATATATAAGTTTTGTTTTTTAAATTTTAACCAATTATTAAATAATTGAAATAGAAAATAACTTTAATAAAATATCATAAACCATAAACTGAATTTTTTTGGGGATAAATAGTGTAATACCGAGTATTTGAACCTCAATTCATGCCTAGATGGGTTTGCTCAAGATTGTTTTTTTTTTTGGAAAAACAAAAATTATCCACTAATAATTATATAGAGTCATGTCTCAGCTCAGTGTTCAGAAGTGAAGTGAAGGAATAGCCTGAGGAAGAGTGCGTGCTACTTTGTTCACTGAATGATAAACGAAAATAAAAGGAGTACATGCCTTATGAAGTTGTTGTTGATATGATGTTTAAACACATTGACCAAGTCAAATGTTAAAAATAATTCACTACAAAAAGTTAAATATAGACAAATATTCAATGAGAGTAGTAAATTAACTTCTCTCTTGATTGATGATGATAGGAAGTCTACTCCTTAGCTCACTAATGTAGTCATGTTTGATTGATGATGATAGGAAGTCTAATTTTGAGTTTTATTTGAGACAAATGTCGAATAATCTTTTTTTAATAATATTAACTTTTTCTTGTAATAAAACTCTAATTTTTGAATGGTTAAATTATGTTTTATTATATTAAAAAATTACTTTAGTATATATATTTTTTATTTTTTATTACATATTTTCATCAGTAGTTTGACCAACTATACTGCACTATCATATTATCTTTTCTTTTACATAACTTTTTAAAGTAATTTTTGAATATATAAATTTTATTTTTAAATTTACATCAATTTTGAAATAAATAGAGTTAAAAACAAATTTTAGAAACTATCATAAGCCATACTTAGACTTTTATTTTGGAATGCAGCGTGCAGGTAGTATACACGGAGTATATATTTTTTGGTACGAAAAAGTTTACAGTATATGATTTACAATATCTCATCTGTCCAATTTTTTTTTTTTGAGAAAAAGAGTAATGTATGAGTAAAATATTGAAAATACAACAAAATAAGATTTTCATATTTTTATTTTCGAAATATGAGTTAAAATCCATTTAGAGCGTCAATCATAATGACTATGTATATTGCCAAAAAGTATTCAGAAATGTCCATATACAGTGTCATATTATCCGAGTGCGAATTCATATTTTGAGGATAAAAACATGTAGCTTCTAATTTGGGATTTTCTTATGCTTTGCTCCTATTTAGAGTTATTTTAAAAATCTTTTCTTTTCTTTTTAGTTTTTCCAAAAATTATAATCTCATTCTAAGGGTTTGTTAGTTTTTTTGCCCAGGAATCAAACATGACTACATTTAATTTATAATTACATAAAATATATTTTATAAAACAAATATAATAAAATTATTTTTATATTAATATCTAATATTATTTTTATTTAATTTCTAATCAAAATTTATTAATTATAATTAAAACAAGTCAAAAATGAATTTTACAAAATATTTAATATTATTTTTATTTAATTTGTAATCAAAATTTATTAATTATAATATTCCGTATCTTATTAATACGGAGTATGCATGTTATTCAAACAAAAAAGTTTTTTTTAGAAAGGAGGGAGGATTTTACGGAGTACTCCCTCCGTCCGGAAATATTATTCCCATTTTCCTTTTTTATCCGTCCGAAAATATTCTTTCCATTTCCTTTTTTAACTTACTTTTTAATTGTAAATCTCTATAATACCCTCACACACAATGCAATGATGTCACGCCCCACCCTTTTATCTCTCTTCCCCACTTTATCTCTCTTCCACTCCGTATCTCACATCTTTATCTTCTTCATCTTCTTTCAATTATCCCCAATCTCTCTCTCTTCTACTCTCTACGGTTTGTTTTCTTCATCTTCTTTCACCAATCCCCACTTTATCTCTCTTCCCACTCTATTTCTCTCTTCTACTCCATCCTGTTCATCTTTTTCATCTTCTTTCAATTTTTTCACACATCTTCTTTCATTTTTTTAATAGGAAAGTCTTTCAATTTCAATGGAAACAGAGGATATATATATCTTCTCTCTATTATTCCTGAAACTCCTCTTGAACATCTTCAAGATGCTTCTGGTGGCGGATTGAACTGCATGCAAGGAGAGTTGTGCTGTCCTTAGTTGTATTGGGAAAATGAATGTGCCGTCCTTTTTTGTATTGGGAAAATGAATCAGCTCCATCCCTTAACTTTATTGGTATTCTTTATTGCTTTTAAACTAGGGGTTTTTTTGGAAACTTTATGTATTTCTAATTAGTTTTAAATAGGCGTGCAAAGTCAACTCGGGAAGAAAATTACCGGACGGAAGGAGTATCTTTTCAGAAGATTTAGAAAATAAGGATAAAAAATAATGGCACCTACTACCTACCAAAACGAGAAGCCGCTGTCCACGGCTTACCTCCGCCTACAAATACCGTGTCTTATCCGCCCCCCTCCTCCTAAATCCTAATCCTTTGTTTCTTTCCATTCTTTCATCGAAATTATCAAAGGCGGCCTCTTTTCTCCTTCTTCCGGTAAGAATCCCTTTTTTTCTTATCTTTTTTTCTTCTTCTTCTTCCTCCCATCATGATTTATAATGCATTTTTTATTTTTATCTTGTTGCAAGATTTCTAGTTCTGCTGCTGCTTCAGTATAATCTAATTTTGCTGTTGCTTATTTCCTTAGGGTTTATGATTTAGTAAATTCTGGCGTTCTAGATTGTCTTGACTTTGGTGTTTCTGATTTATCCAACTTTGATTGCATGAATTCGCTTGCCCTATCCTCTGGTTCACTTGAATTCGTTGATTTACTTGGTTGCTGATTCGCTTCATTACTTGTGATCCAATTCATCCGTGCGTTTTTGTTTGTGGCTGATGCATTTGTCTTGTTTTTTATGCGCAGATCTAACAGTTTGAAGCCTGTTCTCTCCATCTTCACATTCCTTTTTTTTCCGGGTTGATTGTTCATTCGTATATATCAATGTACATCAAACTATGCTTACTTTTTGACAACCCGACGTAGATTTCTCCATCCCAGATATGAAATCTGTCCTAATGCGTCGAATCCGTATCCTCCACTCTTTCTCAGTTGTCTTTCTTTACTGGTTCTACGTGTTCTCACTCCTCGTTAACTGAACTGACCCTCCTTTAGTACTCTTTCTTTCTTTCTTTCTTTCTTCCCTGTTATAAAAATCCCTAATATCTTCCTCCCTCAATCTGCTGTTAAATTACAAATAGTTGACCCAATCCTACAATAAAAAAAAATCTTGTTACTGGAGAGACGAAGCAATGGCTTCTTCCATGCAACATCAGCCCGCAAGCTCTAATTCATCATCTGATGTGGACCAACGCTATGCCATGTATGATGAAAAGAAGAGGAAGAGAATGATATCAAATCGCGAGTCGGCGAGGAGGTCCAGGATGAGGAAACAACAGCACGTCGAGGAATTGTGCGCCCAGAGAGCTCTGCTGCAGAAGGAGCAGATTGCTTGCAACCAGAAAATCGACGCAGTCTCTCAAGGGCTTGCAGCGATTTCTGCTGAGAATGATGTTCTGAGGGCTCAATGTGCAGAACTGGCTGACCGGTTGCAGTCAATGAATGCCATCCTCCAACTCTGGGCCGATGTTAATGAGACTGTGGTGGATATCCCCGAGATTCCTGATGTCTTGCTCGAGCCATGGCAGCTGCCTTGCCCAACACTGCCCATTGTTGCTTCTGCTGATATGCTCCAGTTCTAGGCTTCTTCTCCTATGTGACTATGTCATTTATTCCATTATTAGTCCATTGTTGTCGTTGATTGTTACTTATCTTTGTGTTTCATTTGGTTCGGTGTCTCTCCCCAGTAATCTCCTCTAAGGGGTATCTTGTTGTGCATAGATTTGGTTTTTCTTGGGTTTTTGTTGTGAAGTGTGAACTTCATGCAATAGGATTGTCTATTTTGTGGCAATAAACTTTAAAATTCTAGTTGTCTTTGAAGTTACTCTTACTCTTGCAAAATACAATGTATGGTAAAGATTGAACGTACTCCCAGATATCAAAGCCTCTAATACCATTTTTTTAAATGATACACAACAGTACATTCACAAGAAAATACGGAGCAATAAAAATAGAAGGGGAATAAAAGGCAGGGAAGAGTGAACTCTCATGAATTTGGGCTCATCTTTATTTATTGATTCAATTTACACTATTATTTTTATTAACAATATAATACAGCAAAGAAGAAGCATGTTAAAAGGGAGTATCATAACACTAATTGGTGTAATGAAGAAGAGTTTGGGCATGCTTCTTGGCACGAAGTAGGTGGGGTAATGGCGAACCATCTCTCTTCAAGGGATGAGGAGGGGGAGGGGTGCGAGCCCATGCGGGTGCCTGATCAGGCCCATACCGGTAATCATAGAAAAGTTCATCGCTAGCTCCGATGCGGTCCTTTGCAAAGATGCCAACCCGGTGATCACCAGCCACCAGCATCACCTGTACAATAATTGACATGCAGTGTAGTATGGCATATGATGCTGAAGAACCAAAGACTTGATGCAGTATATTTGAATTAATGATCCATCCAACCCAAATGATATATTTGTTGTGTACCTTCGCATAGCAGTTCGGATTTGAGGAATGATTGGCGAATTTCAGCTTGTCTCCTTTGCGGTATGCGTCAAGCACATACTGCACCCACCCAAAACACATATTTCATATTTTTAGCCTAAGTTTGGGTCCACACACAACGTTATTGCGCTTTTTTATTTATTTAGTAAATAAGACGATTTTGAAAAAATATCAGAAAGCTAATACTCCGTTCATTTTGAAACTGTTGGGATTTTCTTGCAAATTTCTTTTACATTTTCCTCACTACTACGTCAGTTCAAACGAAATGGACCAGTAAAGCTGTAATAAACATGACTACTAACAGTTACCTACCTGATCATTCAAGTCAAAAAGGTAGGAGGAATTAGCCCGATCATATATTTTTCCACGCTTATCTGCTTCTCTGTGTGAGATCAATTCACCTGTATATTCTCCCAGGTAATCGTTTTTGTTAACGGGGCTCTGCACAGAAATGTAGAGTACAATATTACGTTTAATAACTTTAAAAAGAAAAGTGTCTCTTGAGAGGAGCGAAAAAGGGTTATATACCTTCAGAAATGCACCCCACCCAGCTACATCAGATTTTGCCAAAAGGATCTGCGACAAAAGGCAGGAGAAAGGAAGAAAAAAAACTTAGATGTTATACTAATAACAAATACCGATATTACAAATAATAAATAAAACTAACACCGATAATAAACCATTTTGAAAATGTGTATCAGTTACCCGTTGTTGCTGCCTCAAGAGGAGCCTCATGTTACCACATTGACTATCTCCTTGCCTGGGAGGTTCACCTAGCGACCCATCTCCACAGCTGCACTTTCCAAAGAGAAACGTCTATTAATCAATGCAGAATAGACTGATATGAGTAAATGGCATTACCTCCATCCAAGAAAACAATCATGTTTGTAATAATATACGGAGTAAATGCTATATAATATGACACTTCGGGAGGGGGCGAGAGTATTGTATTGTATTGGCATCCAATACCTAACCCAACAATTGCGGCAAACATCTGGATCACATTCTCGTCCTGCAGCAAAGCACGGGCATTGCCGACTTCTACATTGACTCTTTGCACAGTGGCACCCACGAAAGCGATTTTTACAGCCTTTTGAGCACCTAAAATGGACAGCGTATAAGTCAAGCCCTCACAACAATAGGCAACACTCCATTCAACAAACAAGAGATATGCTAAACATACCCACAATATTTTTCACAGCAAGTACCGTTCTGTAAACAAGTGCATTCCTTTCCACACATAGATTGGCACCCACATGGATTATATTGATTGCAGGACTGATATTTCCCATCTGCAACTTTTCTCCACAATGATGGATGACCAGATGACTTTGTTGAGTACTTGAGCTTACGAGCCCTGCCCCTTCGACGAAAAAGACGGGATCTAGCTGGCATATCTAACTCCTAGCCCAAGTATAATACACGTGTGATTTTAAAATTTTCTAAGCTAAAAGACTTCCCTTGACAGTAAGTTTCACAAAAAAAAGGAGCACAAAGAATAGATCACAAACCATTTGATCCAATTGAGCTTCCCTGTTGTGATCGGAAAAGAAACAGAGAATGTCAGAGGATCCAGGATGCATTTGTGCTCCATCATTATACATGTATCTTGAAACTTCGATGCACGATTTCAAACCAGGGAGTAAATTCCTAGCTATGAGGCAGCTGCATAGGAAATTATATGCTTTAATCAATTACTATATTGGTTGTTGTGAGGATGAAAAGTGATATTCACGTTTCATCCAAGGATGGAAATTCAGAACATGTACCTGTTCATGCCAAATATCTCTATGCCCTTCAAATATAATTCTTTCTCAAGTGGTTTCCAATCAGGGATTCCAAGCAAGCCTTTACGAAGCGTTTTACCAAAACTAGACCTTGGATCCCCCTTAGGAGTGTCACAAGTGGCTGCTTCTTTACATTTATTAATGGCCTCGGTATTGTCTCCAGGCATGATTAAACGACTACTTGACTCCGATGAACACTTATGCGACTCACAAACAACATCATCAGTAATCATCTTTGGATGATTTGCATCAGATACACATTCCATGGGCATGCCAATGGAACTAGGAACTGACAACTTCAGCTTCTTATTGTGAGGATCTTGTAGTAGTTCATCAGAAACTAGTTTATGCCCTTTATGGTTTTCTGGGGTTAGGTACATAGGATCTAATGCTTTTTGTTTTGGATTGCTGTCAGAGTGATCACCTATTAAGAAAAGCAGATAAGTGAGATAACTAAGTAACTTGCTCGGTGTCTTTCAGAAACAATATCCCAACCATTTTTGGTATGGGTGAGGTTTGCTTGCACCCATCCACCTTGTGGGAATATGCTGGGTAGGATGTTGTTAAATAACTAAGTCAGTGACTCGGTGATCAGGTGGCAACTCTAAACACTTTCCACGCATACCCACCCACATTTTAAAAATAACAATAAAATATACGTGAAAATATTTAAAGAGATCATTAAAATAATTATTGCTTTCACTTTTACCTTGCTCTCCGGCATTGAGACTGGCCAAATTCTCAGTCTTCTTTTCTAAAATCTTTCTTTCAGATCTACCAGGTAGATCTGTGGCTGGATCCCCAGGTAAGATTCTAGTGACTTTGAACTATAATAACAGAGAGGCATATCCCCATAGAGGGATCGAAAAAGATGTCAGTAAAAAGAAGCTACTCTGGAGAAGCAGATAGAGAAAAATAAACTGCACATTGTATCACTCAAGCATCACGGGTAATTTGCTAGAATGTAGATAGTACTATATAACACATTTATGCTGCAAGAGAATCATTCAGACATTCAGAATGATTCAAGACATTCCCACCTTTTTTTCCCTTCAGAACAGCCAAAACTTGAGGAATTGGATAGCATTCAGAAACATCATGATAATAACTACTACTCGTACCTGAAGATAACACTGATCACTGCAGGGTTTCCTGTGAACTTTATCAGGAAAGTATGATTGCTTCTCACTCTGACACGTGAAATGTTTTTTTTCAGACTTGTTTCATGGAAAGAAGCTACAAGTTCTATAAGAGCAGGTATGATAGAGAGACCCACATACAGCATCAATGAGAACTTGAGAACAGCCATGTAGACGGCAGTCAAACACCTGGTTTCCAAATAAAAGCTATTAACTGTCTGGCAACATATAGTGAATGTACTGTAGTTTCTACCATCCACATCAAGTAAAATCAATATATTTATGACACACCAAACAACGGCGACAAAAAAGATTATCGAAAGAATCCAAGGCAGTGGAAAGGCTTTTCTCCAGCAGCAGCTTTCTTTCAGATCCTCTTTCTTCCAAGGATTTTATGTTTTTTTCTGCTTCCATATGTTTTCCTTCAAGAACATTGTACCGGTCCTGTGTGTCGCATATCACAATAGCATAAAACAGATGCCAGGTATCACTCTTAGAAGATTTAGCTGTTGAGGGGGGGGGGGAGGGGCTGGGAGAGTGGAACTCGATCCATGCTGAAGAGAAATTCAGATTACCTGGATTTCAGAAGTGGAGCCTCCAATGAATTGGGTCAACATGCTTAGAACCTTTCCACTTATCCCGTACTCTTGTAAAGCCATCCTGCAAATTGCAGTAAAACATAAGCGGTTAAGCAGTAAATACTGTACTAAAGGCAAAAAAATACAGAGTTAAAAGAAAAAAATGTTGCCCCTAGTGATTTTTTCTGATGTAATAGAAATACAATGTGCACACTTCGCCAGATACCTGAATAAAAATAAGCTCACTTTTTGTAGAAAACACAAGCTGATATATTATAGTGGTGCCACAATTTTTTACAAAAGAATAGTAAAACTATAAATTTTACTTCACATGGTATCAATATCACATTCCAAGTACCTTAGAATCATATCCTCTCCTTTTGAGAATGAATGTTTCTTTATCTCTGGTTCTGCATTATCTTCTTCACTGTCGCTGCAGATTAGTGCCTCGCTTCCATTTTGATCATAGTAAATGCGCCGCCTTCCAAGTACTGATTGGTCTTCAGCCATTCTCTGATTTCTGTGCTTTGTGAACAAGGATTTAGAGAAAGGGAGCATATATACATCATTTTATTGTGAGAATATAAATGGAACCATTATGTATTTGCCAGCACCTCTGGCAGAGAAATAACAGATGATTGTGACCAAGAGAGCATTGAACAAACACAAATAAAGTAAGTATGAGGGAATGAGGCTGACATGCAAAAGATTGGTCAATTTTGTCAAAATACCTGTTCCATCCCGCCCCCACCAATGAGTGGATTTCACCATATATCTAATCAGCCTCAAAAAAGTTGGGTCGTGTGACAGAAATAATGAAAATTAGTGCAACAAGTCCATTCCGTTTTGACTTTCAGGTTAGAATTTTACAGTATTTTCTCTCAACAATCTGAAGCTAAAATTCAGCAAGCTGTGCAATAATAGAGTGACCATGGATCGTTAATATTCAGCCATATATGAGAACTGTGTAAGTTTCTAGCGATTTTGTTCTTCAATTTAAGCTCCTAACATTTATATCCTTGATATACACACATTCATGGAGCTTCTGAAGTACTCCCTCCGTCGCATAAAGTCCTTCACGTTTCAAAAAAATTGTGTCCCCAAAAGTTCTTCTCATTTCTATTAAAAAACCACTTTTACCCCTTACTTTTTCATACCCTACCTATCATACATTTTTCCTAATAATCTACATATCACATCCTACTTTTACCCATCACATCAAAGATATTTTTGGAAAGTCAACACAAAATGGTCCCTCCTTATTTTACCACTTTAGTCAAACCGTCCCTATCTTTATGGGACGGAGGGAGTATAACAAGCTCTGGTTCATTTCCATAAAAATTAATTTGTACTGAGGAAGGCAATAAAAGAAATGAGGCACATGTTATTATTTTTAGATTTTGAAAAGTACTTCCGCGTGAAATTGAAAATTGAAATAAAACCAAACAGAATAAAATATAAAACATCAATATGACTGTTCAGTACCGGTCTAAAAACACCCAAGTCGTATATGGAGGTAGCTTCTGGACGGATGGAAGCTTGGCAGTTACCACACACACCACTTCTTGACTGCTAGTAGCACAGTCTCTCTCTCTAGACTCTTGGATAAGCCCACTAACTTTGCAGAGGGGATTTGCAATTCTAAAAGAGAGCATATCACCCGGCTGGCTGTTGTCTAATGATGAAGCATCGATTCTGGACCCAGCTAGCTCCAAAAAATGGTTAACGTGAGGGTCTAGCCTCCCAATGTTCTCTTCAACATTTGCCTATTAGAAACACAAGACTCCCCCAATCGGTATACAGCCCGAGTGGACTAATCATACATCAAATGGAACAAAGAGAGAGTTGCAGCCTCAATGAATGGGAAAATAACAAGTACTTTTATTGAAAGAGTTCTCTCATATTGAATCTGCTTCTTGAGTTGATTTATTCTGAACTGCAACACCTTCAAAGTATCATCGCCTAGTTCACCAGATGGTTCCTGTCAAAAATGGTTACAAAAGGCCTTCATTTCTGGCAATCCACCCAATTCACAGTATTGAAATAGGATAAACATAGTAGTGACTAATCACTGATGAGCAAAGAGGATTATGCATGCATGCATTCACATGCCGTTGCTTTAGTCAAAGGAAAAATGCAGTCTATGCTATATCCGGGAACAGATATCAATGCAATATCATATTATATGTAAGCAGAAAAGAATCAATTTTCAGCCACAAGCCCACAAGGCATCATCGCCTTCGAGGACTGAATATGCAGATAAGTATATAGATGAGAACTTGGTCCCTGTCCAAAATCCATGTTTGGATAAAGGTTTATTTTTCATCCATTTGAAAAGAAACCCCTAAAAACCCTACATCTTCTATTCCGGAGCAAGGTCAAACCACCATATATGTACCTAACTAAACCGCAATTAACCGAAAAATTGGAAGCTAGAAATGATGAAAGCACATGCTAGTAATCACGAAAATGAAAAATAAAAAAAGGAGCTGAGTGATCAACACAACGATGATAGCAGCAAAAACAATTCATATGAATTCGAAGATGCACAGAGGTGATCAACGCAGCGGAAAATGAGCCGAGTAATAGGACGGAGATGAAGAAAAAGCAGACTGACTCTGTAATTCGGAGGAGAATCGGAGGCCATGGCGCTGAAGAAGTGAGGTGGCGGCGGGTAGAAAGAGATCGGGAACAGAGTTGCAGTGAGGGTGGGAGCGAGAGAGAGATGGAAAGTCGTCTTTGGGGGGGGGGGCTCTCGCTGATCAGTTGAAACGGAGAGAGAATCTGTGGTGCACCGGGTCCCCCCATGATCCATACGTACGGATGCTCTATCTTTCCGTTTCTTTCCCCGCCATCTCTCCGTTACCACGGTGAAAAGAAAAAAAAACTCCCACCTCGGTCCGTGGGCCTTGGAGATTTGGGTGCACGTAGGACCCAATCTTATATTCGAATTGGATCTATTAGGCCGGTTTCAGTTCATCTGATCTGATCTAATCTAAACTGGTCTGATCTGATGTAATTGTAGTTATTATTATAGCTCATTCAAGTCTGATATAATCTAGCATAGTCTAATCTGATTTGTTTATAATAAGAATAAGCAGTAAGTAGAAAAAAATTGAACGGAACACTACCTTAATAGTGTTTAATTGTAACCTTAACTCTCTTAGTAAAACGATGGATCCTAAAATTCCTCACTTAAATGATAAGAGAGTGACAAACGTTACAAAAAAGTAACACTAGTACTCTTGGCCTTTTAATAGCATTTTTAATAACATGAGTGGTTTTCGAGTCATTGGCTCTAACTGATATTATGGTGTTAGTTTTTTGGGGCACTTGTGGCACTCCGTTCATAAAATTGATGACTCTTATCTTCCTTTAACTCCAAGTAAATCCTCCCACTCCGTCTCTATCCAGACCCACATCCATTTCCTTCAATCTCTCAAGTTTAGTTGATTTTAGAATAAACAAAATTTGATAAATCTCTCAAGTTTAGTTCATTTTAGAATAAAAAAAATTTGATTCTAAGATAAATAAAAATTGCAAGATGAACACAAGGAGTTGGAGTGATTATGGAGGGTAGTAAACATTAATTTTATGATTAAAGTACCGTAAGTGCTCTAAGTAAAGTCACTGTCATTCGGAACCATTCAAAGTGAGTGGCTCCATTAATTTCCCTATCTTTGGTCAAAAAGCCAAAGTAAAGGTGGGCATTATAAACACAAGGACGGAAAGTGTATAGTATTTGGGTTGGCTCGGTCACGTTTGGATAATCAAGTTTAATGTCGGTTAGAATTAAACTTGATGAGAGAAAAAAGTTAGAATTCGAATATATAAAAAAACTATGACGAGAAAATAGGTGAAAATGAAAGGAAAAACAAAAGCTTGAGCATATTTCTCAAATTTTCGTGAAGCGACAAGCATGGCGAATATTTTCTTGACAAACTTTATTGAATTGGATACTCTTCACATTTTTTTTCCAAAGTTTGATTTTATAGACCTGTTTAAAAAATATACCCCTCAGTTTAAAAATAATCTCCTTATTCACTATTCACATGATTAAATTTATTCACTTTGTTAGTCTATTTTTGATATTTATTTGATAAAATAATATAGTCATGTCACTTCTAGTTTTGTAGATCTTTTAACCAAATTTTTAAATATGTAATTTTATTTTTTGATTATAAAATAATATAGTCATCTTACCACATTTTTATTAAACAGTTTTAAAATAAATTCAATAGAAAATCGCAACACGCAGTAGGATTAGTGGAATGTGGTGCTTTCCTTGAACTTTTAAAATAAAATCTTGAAAGAATGCTTTTAGGTTTATTTCAAAATCGGATTAGGGAGAAAAACCAAAATAGTACTCTTAAAACCTTAAAATACTCTAAATAGCAGTGTTATATGTTTCGTACATGTAATTCTGATTTTTTTCTTTAATTAAACAACAAATATTCATTACACACTGTCAAAAAATATGACTATTTTGGGCAGTGTGTTTGTTCACTTACAACTGTGTTGTGGGCAGTGTGATTTTTTATATGTGAGTATTTAATGTGGCAACATAGAATTGATATATGTTGTTATATCTTACAGCAGTGTGTAGGTGTATTATTTTGTCCTTAATTTCATGTTGGAGTGTTATGTCCATTGATTTATGTGGGAGTGTTTTCATGTATAAATTCTATATTGTCAAAAAGTGTATGACTGTTTTCATGTATGAATTCTACACTACCCAAAAATGTATGGCTCTTTTTATGTATGAATTCCACACTATTTTCATGTATGAATTCCACATTGCCAAAAATATGTATGCCTGTTTTTATGCATGAATTTCACACTGTAAAAAAATGTATGACTGATTTCATGAATAATCTATTACACCAAAACACACATGTCAAACATGGACGTTAAATATGGAACTTAATTTAATTCATACGAACTTATTTAGACATTATGCATTGGTAAACTGCGTTAAGGAAGATCTCTTAGAGCTATGGTAAACGGCGTAGGATGATGTCCCCGCACGTATGAGACGCATGAATGAGGATGAGCCGCACGTATAAGGAATAGTGACTATGTGAATAACTTAAGTTTAACAAATATTTAAAAGTGATTAAAAATATTAGAATATAATAAAAGGTCGAGAGTATGCTTGGAAGATATTGAGTGACTCAGAGTTCTACGTAGGATAATTTCTTATTTGAATTAGCGTTATTGTCTCGAATGTTAATGATGCATATTAAATTTTAAAAAAATTAAACATTGTTTTTAAATAAAATATTTGAAACACTACACTTAAACACAAAAACTATTACCAAAAGAGTACTTTAATTGTTCCATTTATTACTCTTTGACCGTGCCTAATGTAATTAAATGAGTAGAGATGACAATGCACCCAATTTGAATCTGGTGCAATTTCACCATCATCCATTCACATAAGCCGCTCGATATATTGACTATCATATACATACATCACATTTCATGCGAATTATTCATCAACCGGGGATGAAACGAGTGTAGTAATATTAATTTCATGAAGCTAACAACATAACAAACAAACTATGTGAATGCAACGAGTAGGGGAATTTAAAAAATACATAATCAGTAGAGATTTTGAAATAAAATATCGTATATCTATTAAATCAGATTTTAAATTTGAAAAATAAAAAGCAAATTTAACAATTAAATAGCACACTAACATTGAACAATTAATTTCGCCCCTAGGTTGGAAGAACTTCGTATGAACAAGCAAGACTCAACGCAACCCTACCTCTTAAAAGAGCAACCCCACCTCCTAAAAGAATGAAGCTTCACAGGAAACACGAGAGGAGAAAGACGAAATGTTATTTGGTTCATGATGAGGAGTGTTTTGTTTTAACTTGGGACAACTCACAATGTACGGAAGATTAGAAGTGTATATCTTTTTTTTTCTTTTTAAAAAAAAACATGGACGGTTGAATGATGTGTGACAAAAACCTCCACTCGCATTCGACCTATTTTCGTCACCCAATTCCGCCATCATCCTGTAGGAACTTTATATGGACGAAGAACGATACGAAACGACGTTAAAAGTTTGTGAACAAAGAATGAGATGACCGACTTGATAGATTATAACAAGGATAAAATGTTTTCATATCAAAGTTATTTCGAGATATATCAAAATACTTTCATCAGATCAAACGTTAATCAATAACAAACACTTCAAAAATCAATGCCTAAACATAGCCATGATTCTATATTTATTGAAACGAAAATCATGAACATGCATGAACGTTTGCATAGAGAAGCAAACGTTTACGCGAAGAGGTTCTTGCGGTATGGGCCAATTTTGAATGTTTATCCATGCACTCAATTCTTTAATGCTTTGGACTTTATTCACAAAAAAATTTAAAAATTTTTCATAAAACAATAATGTCCAAAGTAAATAATTTTTGCGGCCATAGATTATGCCTTTTGGACCGCGCTATCGGGGACTGCCACCTCAGTATCCATTTATAATATTGTTGAACGACTGCACCTCCAACTAATTTGACAAGTATTTCTTTAAATTATTTTCTATTCTAAGTAAACTCAATTATAGTTATTTATGCACATTCTTAGGTAAAGTGGCTATCCATTTGTTATTGGGAGTCGGGGGACTCGGGTATTTCTCGGGTGAACTATTGAGCTGTATCTAATACCCGGAGTGGGCACTGGGCAACAGTCGGAAACTAGCTTTCCCAACACTCCAAGTAGGGGTGAGCAATTTAACCGAACCGACCGATTAACCGATACAATTTAACCGAACCGACCCCCATTTTGAATTCGATTTCGGTTTTCGGTTTTAGTGTCTAAAATATTCGGTTAATTCGGTTATCGGTTTCGGTTTTGGTTTTGGGCAATGTTAACCGAAACCTACCGAATAACCGAGCTCATAACATGTATATTAAATATATGTAAGCCCAAACCAAATCTTTTAAATTACAGCCCACTTAAAAAACCCAATTCTCATTTTTCCTGTGTGACCCAATCTCAAAATCCCAAGTCCCAGCCCCGTCTCCCCCAAATTGGCAAATCCCAGTTCCCAAATCGACAATCACCGTCTCCCGGCAATCACCATCTCTCGGTCCTCACCAATCGACAATCACCATCTCCCGGTTCCGGCGTTCCCAAACCGACGCCTATCTCCCGGCAATCACCAAGTCTCGGTCCTCCCCAATCGGCAATCACCATCTCCCGGTTCCGGCGTTCCCAAACCGACGCCAAGATCTAATCGGCAATCGCCATATCCGTTCCGGCGTCACCCATCAGCAATCACTAGGTTTGTTCATTCATTTTTGTTGCTAATTATTATTCTATTAGATGCATTTCTCCCATGTTTTATGTTTGTGGACAGATTTTCTTGCTATCACTTTGCTTTAAAAATTTGAGAAATGCTTCAATATTTGCAGTAGGCATTAGGTTTTTAGAATGAAAAGTTCGGTTTTTTCAAACTAACCGAACCCGATCGGTTTTTTCTCGGTTTGGTTTTTTCGGTTCTGGATTAAATTCAGTTCAGATCGGATGGTTATTATGAGTCCTTTTAATTTTCGGTTATTTCAGTTTTGGGCCGAAACCGGCCGAACCGAACAGATGCTCTCCCCTAACTCCAAGACAACCCAAACAAGATAACCGAACCCTAATCGTAGAAAGCTCTGTGAGCTCTCAAAACCCCGAAACCAATCTGAGCATTGACTCCCGCCGCACAGCAGCCCCGTCGGAGCGCGCAACCCCCCTCTCTCGTCGCCTCCTTCATTCTAAGGTTTGGCATGTCGGTGTTTCATAGAATCTTTTTCTTCTGTTCTTAAAATTAAGAAAAATGTGTGTAGTTTTATTGCTATGCATTATCATCGTAAACGGTGTTTGGTATCACTGTATTGAAGTTTTGAGGGTTTAAACCTTCGATTAGATAAGCGAGATGTCTCCCCGTCGCTGGTTTGAGACCTAAATACTTCTTCTATGACTATGCACTGGTAATAGAGTGAAATGAAAATTGTTAGAGATGAATGCTAATGTTCATCACAGGAAGATAATGAAAGCGAACAATCTCTTGCAGATGGAGTGTAATTGGGGTTGAAATACAGAAAAAGTTGACTTGTTATATTTTCATATTGATTTTAAGAGTTCAGTAAAGCAAAATAGCACCTGATGCTGGTGGTAGCAGCTCATTTGGCTTTAGATCGTCTTTGGTTGCTTTATTTGCAATAAACCTACTTAGTCTCCCATTTGCAAAACACTTTCTGTTAGATTGTTATATTGTGGCATACATTGGATTGCTGTACATTGTGGAACTAGAGACAAATAATTAATGTCTTAAAACCCAGTCAAAGAACACATTTACATTTCAGCACTTGGGTAAGGATGCATGAAGTGCCGCATTTGCTGAGTTTCTGGTGGGAATTGACATGCACATTATTATTGCTTGATACTGTTTATTTGTTCCATTTTAATTTTCCAGCTACTAGAAAGATGGATCTCAACAATGTTAAAATTCCCAAAATCCCTGGTGGTGGTGCTGTCTCATATCTGATCAAGCTTGGGGTTGTAGCTCGCTCCATTGTCTTCAACCGTATCACTGGTATAAAAGAACAGGTGTGTTTTCTGTATCTGCTTCGATCCCAAATGATGACATGACCACGAAACTTCATGATGATTGGTGATTTTACTCATTTAGCCTCATATGGACCTTCTAGCTCATTTTGTTGGGCATGACAAGCAGAGTCCTTGCAATGAGGTTTCATCAATCATCACTTTCATGATCACGTCATTTTGGAATAAACATCCAGTGTTGGATTATTGTTTGGTTAAGCAACTGAGTTCTCTTCAGGGAGATGGATTTTGCTTTTTGAAACTTGACTAATATAATTTTCTTACCAAAGTCCAAAAGAGATGAAATTGTTGTCTGATATAAGTATTGGATGGCCTTTGAATGACTATATTTAGGCACCCGTGTAAATAACACATAGAACCATGATATACAACTTACAAGTCGTTCAGTTTACTTCTACATTCCCACTTATAAACAGATATCATAACGCTCGGCCTTTTTTCCCCTCAAAACAAGTCACTTCAAAGCTGGTTTAAAACTAGAGGTTGTGGCATCTAACTCTAAACCATGATTGTTTGTTTTGTAGTAAGTTTTTTCCTTGCATCTAACTGTGATTATTTTGAAATGATTCTGATTTCCTATATATTGCCCTTGTGGTGATCAAAATTTGTATTCGATTGTGTACATGTTCTTGAATTATAGAAGACCAGTGCCTTTTCTTCAACAGGGATTACAGTCACTACACTATGCATTTAGTTGATGTGAAAATATGTGGAATATTGTAAAAACTATTAATTACGTAGTAGCAATGAGAATAGAGCTAAAACTTATTGAATTGCACCCACATAGGAGCAGGCAGGAAAAAAACTCCAAATCTGGAAAAGCAGCCATGATGGTCTTTGAGGACTTTATCTTGCCTTTGAAAAAAGGGTCAAGCGCCGCATAATCAGCACGAATGAGACATTCAAAACAGGCAGCATCCGAAATCTCTTTGAAAGAAATCCCGACAAGATAGACACCATCATCTGGCTTAGGAAGTGGCGCCACAGCTTCTTGGGCAATGTATTCTGAGTTGACAACTTGTTCTTCAGCTTGGTCATCATCATATTCATGCCCATTGTTCCTATGGATAGAGTAACTTTTTTCTCTGCTTTTTCTTTTCTTTTGGTCTTCACGTTGGTCATCATCATATTCTGCTCCTTCCTTTCCAAACGAAACAGCCTCCTTTCACTCTTGGCAAGTGTGGTTTTTGTTTTTGAAAACTCTGTTGCAAGTTCTGATGGAGCCACTACTTTGCTTTTGATTCTTAGAAGACGCAATTTTGATGATGATGGCCTGAAATATAAAAGTTAGTCAAACATAATCAGAATCTTGTACAGCTTTAACTCAATAAATAGTTATACACTCAAAAAGTTACTTACTTGGTTTTTCTCACACGTTTGGCACTGAATCGTTCATTGACCACTGTTACGGTAGAAACATTAGTTTACAATATATATCGAAAATTCAACAGTGCATTACCATT
>OOIL02000703.1:771643-782670 GCA_900332095.2 Cuscuta campestris
GCTGTGGCGCCACTTCCTAAGCCAGATGATGGTGTCTATCTTGTCGGGATTTCTTTCAAAGAGATTTCGGATGCTGCCTGTTTTGAATGTCTCATTCGTGCTGATTATGCGGCGCTTGACCCTTTTTTCAAAGGCAAGATAAAGTCCTCAAAGACCATCATGGCTGCTTTTCCAGATTTGGAGTTTTTTCCGTGCCTGCTCCTATGTGGGTGCAATTCAGGGATTTGCAGGATGCCGGTTATTTTCCTCATGTTCACTTGGTGTACTCCCCACCAGAGGATGCAAATAACCTACAAGAAATTCACGATGATGATTACCAACAATATAAAGATTTTGGATGTAACGTACAAGATGACAGTGACCAAGAACATCCATCCAGAACATTCAGAAGACACTGACCAAGAAAATCCAGAATATCCTGAAACTCATGTCCAACAAGGCAACAAGTACCTATCCGGAACAAGAACAATTTGACCCGTCAGCAAACCAAGGCTAGGTTGGGTCCAAGAAAGAAAACTAAGCAACACACCACTACTGAGAATGCTTTAGGGTCCACCGCAGCCCTAAAGCAACAAGCCAACAATGAGGACTTAGTAAGGGCAAAACGCAAACTGTTTCTTAACACTCCTCTACTTAGACGTGTATGCACTGTTCTTGCGATAGCGGTTAGGGCTGCGGTGCTACTTCCGGATGAGAAACATCAGATCAAATTAACCGATTCAATTGTTCCAGTGTTAAAGAAGTCCATCGAAGAGTTATTTGGTGTTAGTTTTGAGGGCGTTGTTCTTGACATTGAAGATGCCATGAAAGTTGTTCCTGATGTTTTTGAAGTACTCGTTCCCATTAATGGTGACTTGGATTTTGTGGGTCGCAAGAATTCAATATATCTAAGTGGATTTAACAGGTTATTTTAATATATTTTCATTATATGCATCTATTTTATTGTTTTTAATTGTTATAAATAATTGAATTTTGTTGAATATCAAAGTGATTTGATTGAATTGAAGCGGTTGAGGGAAGAATTGGAAACCTGGGAGGAAGAACTGGTAAATTTGCATACCACTTTTCTCCTATTTGTTTTATGTTCTATAATTATTTTCTCTGGATGCATGTATTTCATGTTTCATTTGTATTTGAAATGTTGCAGGAAAAATTAAACATGGGTAGAGGCTAAGCTTGAAAATAATCCAAACAGATGAAAATGTGATTGCATGCATCCTCAGGTTTTCCAGTTATCTGCGTGGATTGAAATTGAAGTTGCTTTTCATAATCTGTTGGTTTTTCATAATATTTTGCAATTTAGATGGCACAGTATGGTTAGGAATTAAGTGTGAGGGTTAAATGCTTAAATCTGTTTTCATGTCTGTTATGGAATGTGTTATCTGTCATTGTGCTTGCAGACATTGATGCAGAAACAGAACCATGACTATCTGATCTGTTTTGGAAACTGTTAGAGAATGTGGTGGGAATCTGTTTGATAGTGTTTGGTTGTTCTTCCTTTAATCTTCAAAATTTGTTCTGAATAACAGACTTAACTGTTAAATTGTAACCTTCCGTAGCCAGAGGAATAGAGCATAATCTCAGAGACATTCATATCAAACTTCTGAAAACAATTGTTCCAGTTGAAAACAGTGTATTCTTGCTTATATTGATCTCTTCAAACAGCTTCTGAGTTTTCAGGATTAAAAATGTCTTGTACCTATTGGTAAGTTTCTGCACTTAAGAGTGCATTGTGCTAATCAGGAGAACTATCAAGATCCCATACCTTAGTATTTTTGTGCTTCTAATTGCAAGACCAGAGAAACCGAAAACTCTTTCTTCATCTATGTGCGTTGTAGCAATCTGACATAGTAACTTTCTATGGTTTATAACTGAATCACACACACACACACATGTGTATATGTATGTATGTATGTATGTATGTTTGTTAAAGTGAAATACATACGAGTTTAAAAATAACTAGCTAAACAATTTGTTTTGATCTTTTAATCTCGTGTAACCCACATGCATTATGGTATGGTTGATTGTCCTCAATTCTGAAATCTGAATTCTATCCCAGCATGTGTAAACTCCATTTGTTTCTGCAGCCATGATCCAGATGCCATGTTCGTGTGCAGTGTGAATGAAGTTGAGAGGAAGCCAAAACCTGAAGTGACCTAATCCAATTGCATAAGAGGTTGGAGGTAATGTTTGATAAGCTGTGATGCAGTACAATCAAATATATTTGTAGCGCAAGTTTACACAGTACACGTGTACTTGATTTTATTACACTTCTTCAAGTCTTACGAAACTACACCTCAACTCATCTTGGTTCCGCTCACTATCAGCATCAATCAAAAACTCTGCTTAAATTTTGAAGACCGCAACTCTTCTGTTTTGACTAGGCTCATTTTAGCTGCTAAAAATGAGATGTTTAGCTGCGTGTTTGTTAAACTTTCCCAGTTGTTGTCTTTAGACAGTCAAATGCACTTCACCTAACAAAACTCACATGCAAATAGGAGGGGATTACCGTTTGGTCAAGTCATTTGTTAGAAAATTTGCACTTCCCCTTTAACTTGTATATTGTTGAGTCATCCACGTAAGCTGAAGTCGACATGTGAGTGTGTGGCTTGATTTTTTGAAAAATCCAAAAACATGTGAGCTTCTTTCCACGTAAGCTGAAGTCGACAAGGTTATTGAATGCACGTGTCCATGTTAATATGGCATCGCAGCATTTTAATGCTTCGTTTCAAGCTTCTTTTTATATGAACATGTTTACCCACACAAAACCTTAAGGGCCTGTTTGGTTGAAGAAGAAGTGAGGGAAAATAAATCCCTTCCATGGTAGGGAGTGGAGCCAAAACATTCCTTCCAATTCCCTCCCCTCCCCCAAATAGGAGGGAATCAACTTGTTCTTTTTCAATTTGGGTCGCTAGTCTCTACTCAAGCTTTCTTCTTTATCCGAGGGAATCATTGAGGTTTGCTTTTCAGGTCGCAAGTCTCTACTGGGCTCTTCATCTTCTTCATTTAGCTTTTTAATTCGGATTTTTCCTTTCACCCTTTCAAAAACTTGGTGTACCAATATCTTTCAAATCTAGATTCCGATTTGAGGGATTTGAAGTTCATGATTTTGAGCACTAATATTCTATGTGGTTTGGTAAATATGCACCGTTATCCCAATGGTTTCAAAATTCGTCGTTATCCCTTGTGGCTACTTCCTATAATTTTGGAAATGTTTACCAACACCTCTTTTTTCTCTTTATTGAGTTTTATATTTCTTTTATAATTTTCTTAAAGAAAAGAAAAATGGTTCTGTTTGAAATAATGAAAAATTGTTTTTCAAAATTATATTTTAAGAAATATTTTAAAAAATAAAAATGATTTGAAATAAAAAACTTAAGTGTGAAATTAGATAGGTAATGTGTTCACGTATGGCGATACAACATTTTCTTGGAAGTCGACTGAGCGAAACGAACAAGTGAACAACAACATCGAATCAAGTCAAATTTATAGCATTATACGACAGTGATTGAGAGCAAGCATGGTAGAGATTGATGATCAATCCCATACAAGGAGCAAGCGGTTTGGAAGAAATCAAGAAGAATCCTACGGTTCTATATAAAGACAATGCAACATGCATAGCGCAGATCAAGGAAGACTACATCAAGGGAGACAAAACAAAACACATCTCACCAAAGTTTTCCTCAACATCTGATCTGCAGAAAAGAAGGAGAGATCGATGTTCTTCAAGTTAAATCAAGCAAAAATTTGGCAGACTTATTCCCCAAATCTCTGCATAGACACAATTTTGAGCAACTCATAAAGAAGATTGGACTTTGCATGCCAAAAGATATACATTAGTTTGAGGGGGAGTATAATTTCATTTTGAGAGAAAAAACATTATACACGTACTTTTTTTCCCTTAACTAAGTTTTGTCCCACTGGGTTTTCTTATTAAGATTTTTAATGAGCTAGCATAACTGATCATGCAGTATCAGTTCATACAGGTCCTGAAAAACTTAGCCAACATTATTCAACAACATAAGGTTGTTAGTGTATAATGAATATTGATATATATGAAGGGGAGTGTTAAATATGGCAGATATATTACTCATATTACTTAAAATATTTGTTTCTTTGTTTACATAAACTTTACCTCTTCCTGTGTATGTATAAATACCCGGACATATGATGAATAAAGTACTCGGTTTACAACAATACTCACTTTGTTTCTAAATAATTTTTTTATCAATGTGTAAATTTTTGTGATTTTTAAAATAATGATTTAGTAATTAGGTAGCGTTCCGTTGATTTTTAAAATAATGAATAATCTATTACACCAAAACACACATGCCAAACATGGACGTTAAATATGGAACTTAATTTAATTCATACGAACTTGTTTAGACATTATGCATTGGTAAACTGTGTTAAGGAAGATCTCTCAGAGCTATGGTAAACGGCGTAGGATGATGTCCCCGCACGTATGAGACGCATGAATGAGGATGAGCCGCACGTATAAAGAATAGTGACTGTGTGGATAACTTAAGTTTAACAAATATTTAAAAGTGATTAAAAATATTAGAATATAATAAAAGGTCGAGAGTATGCTTGGAAGATATTGAGTGACTCAGAGTTCTACGTAGGATAATTTCTTATTTGAATTAGCGTTAATGTCTCGAATGTTAATGATGCATATTAAATTTTAAAAAAAATAAACATTGTTTTTAAATAAAATTTTTGAAACAGTACACTTAAACACAAAAATTTAACAATTAAATAGCACACTAACATTGAACAATAAAAAGCAAATTTAACAATTAATTTGAATTTGAAAAATAAAAAGCAAATTTGAAAAATTGAAAAATAAAAAGCAAATTTAACAATTAAATGGCACACTAACATTAAACAATTAATTTCGCCCCTAGGTTGGAAGAACTTCGTATGAACAAGCAAGACTCAACGCAACCCTACCTCCTAAAAGAGCAACCCCACCTCTTTAAAGAATGAAGCTTCACAGGAAACACAAGAGGAGAAAGACGAAATGTTATTTGGTTCATGATGAGGAGTGTTTTGTTTTAACTTGGGACAACTCATAATGTACAGAAGATTAGAAGTGTATATCTTTTTTTATCTTTTTTAAAAAAACATGGACGGTTGAATGATGTGTGACAAAAACCTCCACTCGCATTCGACCTATTTTCGTCACCCAATTCCGCCATCATCCTGCAGGAACTGTATATGGACAAAGAACGATACGAAACGACGTTATGATCGACTTGATAGATTATAACAAGGATAAAATGTTTTCATATCAAAGTTATTTCGACATATATCAAAATACTTTCATCGGATCAAACATTAATCAAAAACAAACACTTCAAACATCAATGCCTAAACATAGCCGTGATTCTATATTTATTGAAACGAAAATCATGAACATGCATGAACGTTTGCGTAGAGAAGCAAACGTTTACGCGAAGAGGTTCTTGCGGTATGGGCCAATTTTGAATGTTTATCCATGCACCCAATTCTTTAATGCTTTGGACTTTATTCACAAAAAAATCTAAAAAAATTTCATAAAACAATAATGTCCAAAGTAAATAATTTTTACGGCCATAGATTCTGCCTCTTGGACCATGCTATCGGGGACTGCCACCTCAGTATCCATTTATAATACTCCCTCCGTCCGAAAATATTCTTCTCATTTGACTTTTCTTGGTCAAAGCTTGTAAACTTTGACTATGGTATATGGAAAAAATACATTGTATTACGATATAACTTTAATATGAATATATTCATTTTGAAATAAAGTTTTCAAATATCAAATTTTTATAAAATATATCTATGTATAAATAAAGATATTAGTGGTCAAAGTACAATCTTGGAGACCATAAAAAGTCAAATGGGAAGAATATTTTCGAACAGAGGAAGTATTGTTGAACGACTGCACCTCCAACTAATTTGACAAGTATTTCTTTAAATTATTTTCTATTCTAAGTAAACTCAATTATAGTTATTTATGCACATTCTTGGGTAAAGTGGCTATCCATTTGTTATTGGGAGTCGGGGGACTCGGGTATTCCTCGGGTGAACTATTGAGCCGTATCCAATACCAGGAGTGGGCACTGGGCAACAGTCGGAAACTAGCTTGCCCAACACTCCAAGACAACCCAAACAAGATAACCGGGATCAGCCCAAATTACAGAACCCTAATCGTAGAAAGCTCTGTGAGCTCTCAAAACCCCGAAACCAATCTGAGCATTGACTCACGCCGCACAGCAGCCCCGTCGGAGCGCGCAACCCCCCTCTCTCGTCGCCTCCTTCATTCTAATGTTTGGCATGTCCGTGTTTCATAGAATCTTTTTCTTCTGTTCTTTTAAAATTAAGAAAAATATGTGTAGTCTTATTGCTATGCATTATCATCGTAAACGGTGTTTGGTATCACTGTATTGAAGCTTTGAGGGTTTAAACCTTCGATTAGATAAGCGAGATGTCTCCCCGTCGCTGGTTTGAGACCTAAATACTTCTTCTATGACTATGCACTGGTAATAGAGTGAAATGAAAATTGTTAGAGATGAATGCTAATGTTCATCACAGGAAGATAATGAAAGCGAACAATCTCTTGCAGATGGAGTGTAATTGGGGTTGAAATACAGAAAAAGTTGACTTGTTATATTTTCATATTGATTTTAAGAGTTCAGTAAAGCAAAATAGCACCTGAAGCTGGTGGTAGCAGCTCATTTGGCTTTAGATCGTCTTTGGTTGCTTTATTTGCAATAAACCTACTTAGTCTCCCATTTGCAAAACACTTTCTGTTAGATTGTTATATTGTGGCATACATTGGATTGCTGTACATTGTGGAACTAGAGACAAATAATTAATGTCTTAAAACCCAGTCAAAGAACACATTTACATTTCAGCACTTGGGTAAGGATGCATGAAGTGCCGCTTTTGCTGAGTTTCTAGTGGGAATTGACATGCACATTATTATTGCTTGATACTGTTTATTTGTTCCATTTTAATTTTCCAGCTACTAGAAAGATGGATCTCAACAATGTTAAAATTCCCAAAATCCCTGGTGGTGGTGCTGTCTCATCTCTGATCAAGCTTGGGGTTGTAGCTGGGATTGGTCTTGTTGGAGTTGCCAACAGTCTCTACAATGTCGACGGAGGGCATCGCGCCATTGTCTTCAACCGTATCACTGGTATCAAAGAACAGGTGTGTTTTCTGTATCTGCTTGGATCCCAAATGATGACATGACCACGAAACTTCATGATGATTGGTTATTTTACTCATTTAGCCTCATATGGACCTTCTAGCTCATTTTGTTGGGCATGACAAGCAGAGTCCTTGCAATGAGGTTTCATCAATCATCACTTTCATGATCACGTCATTTTGGAATAAACCTCCAGTTTTGGATTATTGTTTGGTTAAGCAACTGAGTTCTCTTCAGGGAGATGGATTTCGCTTTTTGAAACCTGACTAATACAATTTTCTTACCAAAGTCCAAAAGAGATGAAATTGTTGTCTGATATAATTATTGGATGGCCTTTGAATGACTATATTTAGGCACCCGTGTAAATAACACATAGAACCATGATATACAACTTACAAGTCGTTCAGTTTACTTCTACATTCCCACTTATAAACAGACATCATAACGCTCGGCCTTTTTTCCCCTCAAAACAAGTTACTTCAAAGCTGGTTTAAAACTAGAGGTTGTGGCATCTAACTCTAAACCATGATTGTTTGTTTTGTAGTAAGTTTTTTCCTTGCATCTAACTGTGATTATTTTGAAATGATTCTGATTTCCTATATATTGCCCTTGTGGTGATCAAAATTTGTATTCGATTGTGTACATGTTCTTGAATTCTAGAAGACCAGTGTCTTTTCTTCAACAGGGATTACAGTCACTACACTATGCATTTAGTTGATTTGAAAATATGTGGAATATTGTAAAAACTATTTATTACGTAGTAGATATGAGAATAGAGCTAAAACTTATTGTGCACATAGATATGAGCAGTTATGATCCAGTTCTTGTGGAAATAATTCCGGTCAGATGAGCCTTAGATCCTGGTCAGGTAGGCCCAAACTTATCTGCACGAACCTCAAACCAACTAATATAATGGGCTGGGTATATTGGCTCTAATTGCATACCCTTGGTGCGGTCCAAATATACCCATCACAAGCCTCCTAGTTTCTTGTGTGTCCTTAAATAAAGAAGGCTATACAAGAAATTACAAATATAGTTTAAGGGAATTCAAATTTTGAAATGAGACATTGCTACTGACAGTTCTAATGTGTGGAGAGGGGGTGGCTTTGCATCTTCCCTAGGAGATTCATCATCTCCTAATTCTCCTTAATCCATCACATCTTTCCTAAAATAATCTTCCTAAGTTGACCTGACATGGTTATTAAGAATTTGATAATGTGTGGTTGTTGTTTATTTTAATGCAAGAGACAATATGGACAACACAAACCCTTTCTCAATGGGAATAGAGAAAAACATTTTAGGACAGCCTAAAAAGAAAAATGAAAACATTTCAAGACAAGAGAAATTATTAATGTACTAGACAATGCCTACTGCAACTGTATCTAGCATTGTGTCTGAAACTGTTTTTTACAAATGCATGAAAATTAGGTCTGCTTATTTTTCAAAAGAATACTCTCCGTTGTATTTATTGATTTATCCTTCTCTTTCTATTGATTTATCCTTCTCTTTCTTTGCTGTCTCTGAGCACACGACACTAGGCAGGAACACTTAGATGGCTAGGATTGAAGTTGTACGGTAGGCCTAGATACGAATGCACAAGAGGTATTTATCAAGTCTAGGATCAGGCTTTTGCGTGGTATTCTGACTCTTTTTGTGTACTCTTTTCTGCATTACAGGAGTAACCTTTGTCGTTTAGGGAGTCTTTCATAAATACCCTCTATTTATTCTAGGTAGGGGAAGGACTGCATACACCCACCCCATACCCCACCTGATTGGAATCCATTGGGTTGATTGGTGTTTTGTGGCTGTTGTTGCCTTTGCTTTCACTAAATATTCTGGAATTTGATGTTTTATGCTTTCACTAGTATAGAGTCTTTTCTGCTGTGCTCTTCCTAGATGGCTGGCTACTTAGCTGATTGTATCTTGAATCTCTGTTTACAAGGTCTATCCTGAAGGAACACACTTTATGATACCGTGGTTTGAGAGGCCAACCATTTATGATGTCCGTGCAAGACCCCATCTAGTGGAAAGCACATCTGGAAGTCGTGATCTTCAGATGGTATGTGTCTTCTTGCTTTAAATTGTCAAGTCTCAATATCTGTTTCCTTTCCCTCTACAGGTGTTAAAAGCAGTTCTGGAATAGAAGGTGTATTTAATAATCATGCCTTGATCAATTGTTGCATATGTAGGTGAAAATTGGTCTGCGTGTGTTGACACGTCCTGTACCAGACCAGTTACCCACTATATATAGGAATCTTGGGGAGAACTACAATGAAAGGGTGTTGCCTTCCATCATCCATGAAACCTTGAAGGCTGTGGTTGCCCAGTATAATGCTAGCCAGCTTATCACCCAGAGAGAGGTGATCTTTAGATGTTTGACTAATAATAATAAAACAGAAATGGGTTTTCTATATAGTATTCATGTGTAGCATATACACACTTTGGATTGTGCAGGCTGTGAGCAGGAAGATAAGGGATATTTTGACTCAGAGGGCAGCTAACTTCAACATTGCATTGGATGATGTGTCCATAACCAGCCTGACCTTTGGGAGGGAGTTCACTGCAGCCATCGAAGCAAAACAGGTGGCTGCTCAGGAAGCCGAGAGAGCCAAGTTCATAGTCGAGAAAGCTGAACAGGACAAGCGCAGTGCTATCATTAGGGCACAGGTGAGTATAAAAAATCCAAGCCTAATTCAAATAAAAGAACTGAAACTTTGAAATGAGCTTTTAATATGATGAAGCAATAAGGGTGGAGGTAAATAACATAACAAAATGAGGATAAAAAAAAAAGATTTGATGCCCGATAGTCTATGTACCATCAACTTTCTTTTGGACTCGATTTGGTCATCAAGCATGCAATTTTACGTTTAAAACACATTGCACTCTAATTATGATCGTATTAAATTGAGGAATAGTTTAGAAAGGAGGGATTAAATGGGTAATTAATTAAATGTTGAAAAAGCTAACCCAAAACTGGTGGGATTGCAGGGTGAGGCTAAGAGTGCACAGCTGATTGGGCAATCCATTGCAAACAACCCGGCTTTCATCACGCTGAGGAAGATTGAAGCTGCCAGAGAAATTGCTAGCACCATATCAAATTCATCCAACAGAGTGTACCTGAGCTCTGATGATTTGCTGCTCAACCTGCAGGACCTCAACCTGGATGTCGTCAAGAAGTGACCTAAAAACTTGTCTCTCTGTCTAGCTGCTGAGATAACAAAGAGTTTAGTCTAAACTCCCCGTATTTCATTTCTTTTGCTGTGGAAAAATTCCCTTTGAAGTTTGAAAAACACCCTTTTAGTTATGCTTTTGCTTTTGGAGGGGCTCATTGAGAATGGTAACCACAACATTTTGGGCTACAAACTACTATCGGGAAAAAATGCATCCGTCTCTCTATGACTTTATTTTCCGAATGTCGAGGGTGTGTGGCTGTGTGTGATCAATGATGGCATCCGTCACTAATTATTGTTTTTTCACCAAGTATGTGAATTACTTTGAATCCCATCAATGTTAGGATTAGTTTTCGTCGAATTTATAGGGCAAGAAGTCAAAAACTACTCTGTTTAGGCAAACTTTATGGTACCCTAAGGTGCACCGTTCAATCACGGATGAGCTTGGTACGCTACTTTCTATTTTATTTTTTCTGAGTATGGTAATTAAATATTTATTGCTGAAATAAGCAATTTTATTTTCCAAACATACAAAATGAGAGAAGGATTATAAATTTTTATGTGGACCTTAGCTTTCCAAAATAGGAGCACTAGTGACTCTACTAGACGGAGGACCCTAGCTTGCCAATATGATCTTTAAATCTAGCGCTAATTATAAG
>OOIL02000703.1:782690-819669 GCA_900332095.2 Cuscuta campestris
GGCTTTGTATTGATTTGAGTTTATATCGGTTTAAATTTATATTAGTTCAAATATAATGTAAACACATACTAATAAATGAATAATATCACATAACAAATCTAGTTAATTTATGACATACTTCGTAGTTATTTTACTCCGTATTATTGAAGACGGACGTACATAAAAAATAAACACTTATATAATTGACTAATTGTTTCTAAAGTTTTCCCTCTTAAAGTTTTCGGCGCAACCTTTGTAGTTAATATTTTACTTCGACTTCCTAAATTTCTATTAAACTATTCATTTCATTTTGCGTTTCAAATATTAGAATAACTATATATAAAAATAATTCTTCCTCAGCCGCCGAGTATTTGTTTACTTTTGACTTTTTTGGTCAAAATTAGTAAATTTTGACTTCAAACTAAATAAAAATGATATTAGATACTTATAAAAAAAGAGTTTTATTAGATTTATTATATCAAATATTTTTAAAATATTATATTATCTATTTAATTTAATTATAGGTTAAATATTGACTGAAAAAATAAAAAATGGAAAAATATTTAAGGACGGAGGTAGTATTATAATGAATTAAAATATACATAGTACTCCCTCCGACCCTAAATAAACTTTCTCTTTCGTTTTTTCTTTATCTCCAAATAAACTTCTCTTTTTCCTTAAAAAACCCTTTTATCTCTTACATTTTCATACCCTACCTATCACATCATACCTTTTTACTAATAATCTACCTATCACATCCTACTTTTACACATCACATCAAGGGTATTTTTGGAAAGTCAACACAAAAATATCTCTCCCTTAAATCTTCAAAAAGTCAAAAATGGAAGTTTAATTAGGGACGGAGGGAATATTTAATGAATTGTGGCAGTGCTCTTTGGACAACTACTGAAAAATGAAGATTGTATTGAGTATTCTACCATTAGATGGACTTTTGTATTTTATTTTAATATTTGGATAACAATTTGGTTCTAAATTGTCACTAGAATGTTGTATTTTGTTTGTTGGATAGTGTATCCACGAAAATCAAGATTTGTGCTTTAAAAAAGCTCTTTAAGATGGTTCAATATTTTTTTACTCATTCATAATTTTTGGAGAAGAAATCTTTTATTTAGCTTATAATAGGTAATGTCAGTTAGATTGTTTTATTCATTTACATAATCATAAGTTTTTACCACGTGATTGTGACACCTTTCTTCATTTTTATGCTCAAGTATTTTTTATAGTGTGTTAATTGGCATATTAAAAAAAGAAAATCAACTTTGGTAACATAATTCTTTACATAAAATATGTATTACAATGTAACTATAATTTTTATATACTTTCTATAAAATTACAAATATATTTTAACTTAGGTTATAAAATATGGAGTACAAAATAAAAGATTTGTACATGAAAGTAGTTACATGGTTTGCACTCATAATTTAAATATGTTTTTTTAGAAAAATATCAACATATGTAAAAATATATAGGTAATTCTTTTTTTTCAAATTCATTTGATAAATGAAATATTAATGAATTTGATGAATTTCGAGTCTAATCGGTTTCGGGTCTAATCGGTTCCAGGTCTAATCGGTTCCGGGTTTAACCGGGTTCGGGTTTAATCGGGTTCGGGTTTAATCGGTTCGGGTTTAATCGAATTCGGGTCTGAATCGGGTCTGAATACATTCGGTTCGGGTTCGGTTCGGTTCGGATCATTTCGGGTGTTCGGTTCTATTTCGGTTCTTCAGTTTTCGGGTCAAATCGGGTTCGGTTCGGGTTATCGGGTCCGGGTCAGTTTTGCCAGGTCTAATTATAAGCATAGCCTTACAAAGTGTTCGTGCAATAAGCCCTTCATGCTTAAGGGGCTGTTTGTTTCAACCTCTTAATGGTTCAGATGTCTGAATGGTTCAGCACTTAATGGTTCAGACTGTTTGTTTCAGCCTCTTAATGGTTCAGATGTCTGAATGATTAAGAGATTTGCCTCTGAATGGTTAAGTATTATACAGAGTCTGAATGGTTAAGACCTCTTATCTGAATTGATCAGACATTTGCCTCTGAATAGTTAAGTAATATACTAGCTCTTAATGGTTCAGACCTCTTACTGGTTCAGCACTTAATGGTTCAGACCTCTTACTGGTTCAGCACTTACCGATTCAGAAGTTGCCAAACAGCCCCTAAGTCTTAGCATCTTAACGACTTAACATTTTTCACGAACAATTAGTGGGACGACTTAGGATGCCAAGTTTCCTTGTAGCGGCGATTTATGTATGGATTTTAATGTTCTAATATGTCGCATTGCTTGATAATGATGATAAATGTATACATTCTGGTGATAAATTTTTTGGGTTACATTTATCTTTCTCTTGAATGTTAAATGTGTTCTTTATCATGCAAACATAAGCATTTGTGGAATCAATATTAAAAGGAAAAATTACCCAAAATAATCCCAACTTTACCCGGTCTTTCAAAAATAATTCCATCTTTCACTGTGATGCATAATAATCCCAACTTTATTGAAATTTGCCAATTTTGAGTCGCCGTTAAGTTTCTAACTAAAACAATACAAATTAATCAAATAAATGTAATCAATAGAAATTAAACAGAAACTGGTAAGAAATAAAATAAATATATACGAAGTGGTGGGTTTTAACATTTTACACATTATACGAAGTCTTAATATACTACTTATTTTTTAAAAAAACAAGCCGTCCGGTAAAATTGGAATTATTGTAGATAATTGTTTCTAAAAAATAAGTAGTGATATGTTAATACTTTGTATAATACGTAAAATATTAAAACCCACCCGTATATTTTTATTTTACTCTTACCAATTTCAAGTTAGTTTCCATTGATTACCTTATTTATTTTATTATTTTTGTATCATTTTAGTTACATTTCTCATTTTTTCATTTTTTATATCTATTATTTTTATTTTTTAAAATAAGACTAATCTTTAAAAAAGGAAAAAGAAATGATGATGGAGGTAGAAAGTAATTTAAAAAATTTAAATAAAAAATGAAAAAAATGAAAAAAATGAAAATTCATCAAAAATAATTCCAACTTTCATTTTGTTACCCAAAACGGGCATTTCCGTTAACCCTCCGTTAGAAACTTAACGGCGACCCAAAATTGGCAAATTTCAGTAAAGTTGGGATTATTATGCATCACAGTGAAAGGTGGGATTATTTTTGAAAGACCAGGTAAAGTTGGGATTATTTTGGGTAATTTTTCCATATTAAAAAAAAGCAAATTCTTATATGAACCTTATGTTAGTGCGATCTCTCTAAGTCTTAAATACTCCGTATTTTATTTTATTTTTCTATTAAATTAAACATCTTTTTTCCGTTAAAAAAATTCTTAAATGGATCACATTATTTTTCTCACTTCTACATGAATCTAAATCACAATTTAAATTTTCTTGAGCTCTTTAATTAGCACTCTGGAAAACAACTTTTTTTAGATATATAGAATAAAAGCTAACTAGAAGTTGGTCCTAAAAAAATTTCATCCAAAAAACACATTGAGAACTCTAAATGTCTTTAGACGGACACATGAAGAGATCACCAAGACACGACAAACGCTATGTTCTACATGCTTGAACCACAAGAATAACATAATGCCACCAATATCATATAAGAAATGACAACCAGTCTAGATTAAAGATTTTCTTCTTGTGGAAGGTCTTGAGTTCGAGTCACCTACCAACAAAAAGGGGTTACTTTCTCCTATTTATGAATTAGAGAGCTAGACTTCATTTTCTTAGGAATCACTAGTACCAAGTTAGAGACCCACTCTAAAGAATCTCAATCCTAATTGAGGCATGACCAAACAAATACAACCAAGCCAAAGGTCGGAGTTTCTTGTGGTGGAGCCGCAATGCAGTGGACCAGCTAGTATAAAAGGTTTTCCTTCCAAAGGTTTTAATCAAATATTAAGTACAAATTTCATTCTTTACCATCAATTTGTGATCAAAGTATAATTTGTCTTCTCTTAGTGACCGTCCAGAAGAGTGTGACCTTGAGGACGGGGCTCATCCTTTTTGGGGGAAGAAACACTAGCTTAACCATGACATCACTTTAGATTAATTCAAAGTTATGCAAAAAAAATTACAATTGACCACCCTAAGAAAAGTAATTATTACTATAAAAAAAGAGATAGGCACACGCTAGGTGCAAATGGTAAAAAGTTATAGTGCAACTTATTTCCATCTCTTCGACATTTCAAGCTTAGTGTTGGAGAATTCCCCATTCTAAGAATGAATAGTGCTCAATATTTAAGAAATTTGTGCACCAAAGAGGGCCAATCTATTTGGAAATGTATTTGTCTACTGTTAGAATCCCATGTCAAAAGTGGAAGCTTTCAAATATTCTACTACAACACACTCTTAAGATTTCATACTCTGCATTATTTATAGTTTATATTATTTCTTTAATCAAAACATTTTATGAAGTAATCTTACACATTTTTTCATTGATAGTGGACGAATTGAGAGACACGCATCCACTTCAAAATAGAAGTGGCTGTCGCGCTCAAAATGTTGAACAAGTATTTTATAAAATACTTTGATTTAAAAAAAATTAAAATACTTTAATAGAATATGAAAGCTTATATGTGCGTCGTGTTATATTTGAAAGCTTCGACTTTCAACATATACTTCCCCGAACAGATAGACCTCCGTGGTTCACATATTCATGAAATATCCAGTAGTACTACGCCATGCAAGATCTAATAAAGGAGACTATGAGCCACACAGTGTCGGCACATTTCCAGCATCCATCTTAGAATGAATAGCCTTATAGCAATTGAGACTGCATAGTGGGAGCTTCGACTTGGAGTCACGATATTTGTATGGGTTCAAACAGGAAGGCCCCGCACATTTTTCACGAGGGGCTGGATAACTGAAATGACACAACAAATCCGTAAGATATTTTATACTATTGATTTTTCATCATTTTTAATAGTTTTGTGTTTACATTGGGCGTTTATTTAGTTTTACCTGCAGGGTTTGGATTCAAATATAGGGGGGAACCCCATCTCTATGGGAAATGTCACCACCGTCCCTGTAGGCCTCATGACGATTCTGACAGTTTCTGATGCAAGCACTTGATGTTTAGCTGCCTTCTCCTACAGAGATAGTTGAATGGATCGCAAAATTCATCAAGGCGGCAATCAATGCTTCATAACAATATATTCACCAATCAATACACACACAGTACCTGAGCCAACTCTTCTTGGCGCTTCTTCGCTCTGTCTTCTTTCTTTTTTCTATTTGAATCTTGACCAAGTATTTTCCTAATTGCCTCGGCCTAAGTTCATTATGATGACAGAAATGGCTCACTTGGTCAAAATCCTAAAAACATGAGAGACTAATGATTAAACAAACAAACATTCAAAGGGGAAAACCTCAGATTCTCGAGCTGCCTTCTCATTTTGCATTTTACGCCTGTGAGCAGCCTCGGTTTTCTTCAGTTGCTGTTCCACCTCTGTGAGTTTCTCTTTTTGTTCTTTAGCAGCCAAAGCAGTGCAGATATGATTAAGAAATAAAGCACTTAGACAAATACTTTTTTTCATTAAATACACTTCTATAAAAGTTGCCCTAGAATGCACTGTTAAAAGGAAATAGGTAAAAACAGCATACTCACTTCGAGATGGAGGTGGGGGCAAACCATTAGGGAACTCAACCTCATTCACACCAGCAGATGGCTCCTTGCTTGAGAGAAGAGCTCGTTGACGTGTTGTAAGAGCTAATTCCCTCTTGGATTCCATCACTATATCAGGTGGGGAGTCCCTTCTTTGTTTCTGTCTCCTTTTCCCTTCACAATCCCCATCAGACAACAACATTTCCTCCTCTTCATACTCAGTGTCTTCAGAACCTTTATCGGACCTCTTCTTACCATCTTTGGCCAACTTCCCAATCTCTCCGACACTTTTAGAAACCTGAGAAAGACTCCGATGTTTATTGGAGTTTTCCTCCTCAAAATCTTTGAGGCCAAAAGCTTTTGATGTTTTTAGCTTTTCCAGATACCTAATCTCATCATCTTCATCGTCTTCATCAAATGCCCCATCCAAAACACGCCTCTTCGGGACTCGTTTGCTCTTCCTCACAGAATCTGACTTTTCAGCTGAGCTCTTGTTTGACATCTTCCTGATACCCTCCTTGCCAGAATCAACACCCCTAGACAAAGCTTTCGGTGGATAATGGATTTTCGTATCCGAGAGGATTTGACCCTCTCCTGGATTTTCCTGAGATTGAAATCAAATGTTCAGATGAATAAAATAAATCTGCAGTGCACTAAAAGGCAAAAAATATGTAATGACATCTAGTAGTGCAAAATAAATGCAAAAGGTTTAATCAGTATACGAAAATATTTCAATTATCTATCTCCTCTTTAGTGAAATGACCCCATATTGGCCTACAACTAAAAACGAAACAATTGGATATTTGCCTCATTCAAATCATTGAAATATTTGTGTTTAACTAGAAATTTAATATTAAATTGTATTCCCTTCGCCACTAGAACTGAAGGAAGCGAAATACAATTTCATGTGACACATAATCTAAATTCTTTCACCTCCTTCCGACTTCAAAGTATGTGTTAAAAATGGCGTAGATTGGTTTTATAATAAAAAATTACTCTTCCATATGAATTACTTGATAAGGACATCTAAACCTGAAGGGTAAATTTCTGCCGTGGCCGAGGGGCATCATGAGGTCGAAAACTCTTTGTAGAAGATCCAATGTCATATGTACCATGGGGATTGCTTTTAGCTTGAATAGTACATGTTACCCCACCGAGCTTCAGCTTAACTTTCTTGAGCTTGTTGTCATTTCCTACACCATTCTGAATTGCTCCCAAATGTCCAGTAGGACTCAGGTGGTGGTAGGTATCATCTCCCGGTCCACTATTGCTGTATGGCACTCTAGATTCCATATCATCCTTAACCCTCTTGTTTGGATAATCAGTTTCAGCTATAGTAGCAGGAGATCCCCTTGATATACACTGGTTAAGGCTGAAAATCTTCCCTCCAGAACTAACATCAGTTTCCTCACTGGAGACCCTTCCGGGCTCATAAGAAATTGGTGTTGATGGATCATAACTTTCTGTAAACAGCTGTATCTCAGGCCTAGGTCGCCGAGGAATGCTGCTTCTCCTCTTCCTTATTGTAGCACTAGGAACAGGAGCTTCAATAAGAGTGCCACCAGGTTCATCCATGAAGTCTTAAGTGAAAAGGTTAGAGTTATGCAATGGATTAACTTCTCTCCTATGGCATTGACTCAGACACTCCAAGATGCAACCACCTACAAAACCCTATATAAATCATTATGTAATGGATTCACATCAGAATGAAGAAAAGTGAGGCGGTAAGACTTGAGAGCAAATCTCGCATTGGCCTTCTTAAAGCATAATTTGAATAATTCTACATATTGTAAAAAAAGTTTAGAAAAGAATTACAAGTTTAAGCACAACAATTCAGCAAGGAAAGCCATACCAAAAGCAATAATAGAATCAATCAAAAAATAAGCTTGGGGCCACAAAAGGGAAACATGGAAATAAGAAGGGAGCAGCGAATTCAACCACCACAGCTGACACAAGAAATCAAAGCAAGAAGTGTACTAATTAGCTAGCCCCAGACCTTGGCCTAAACCAGAAAAGGGGAGAAATTTCTCAACATAACCCAAGCACATCATTCGATTAGAACAAGCACACGGAACAAAAAAGCTCAAATCATCAAAAAAAAACTTCAATTGGCAGAAATGCAGAATGCAATGATAAGAAGCAGGGCGACATGTGAAGAACAAAACACACACCTTTGCAAGATTAACCGATGAACCGAATTGGCAATCAGCACGGAAGAAACAAAGAACGCGACTGCGAATTGGGAAGGCCCAGAAGAAGAAGATTGGGCGCGCGGATAGAATGGAATTGACGGAGAGAGCGAGCAAGAGAGAGGGAGAGAGAGCCTTGACGCGATAAAGAGAGATGGCGGAGGCGATGATGATGATGATGAAGACGAGAGGAAGATGAAGGGTTTAGATTGGGGGGAAAGTTTCTAGGGTTAGAGCTTGGGTGATGGGTGTGTGGGTCTATACAAGTTGTGGTGGTGGTGGTGGTGGTAAAGGAAAAGAAGACTTTGGAGAATATCTTCACCATTTCTTCTTTCTCTTCTTAATTCACCCTGGAGCTTCTGTTTTCTTTTTTTTTTTGGATCGCAGATTTAGATGACCCGGCTCTCTGAATTGATAACTCGACCCGCCCCTTTTTTTCTCCCCCTTCCTCGTTTCTTCTCTCCCTTCTGTTTTCCCTCCACTGCAACTCTTTTGCTCCCTGGCCCTCTTCCTGTTTACCTTTTCACTCTAATTTTAATTTAATTTATTTAAAAATTAATACAAGCATAAAACATTCAAAAATGATACTTGTAGAGTATATATATATATATATATTATATTTTAAAAAATTGCAAAAGAGGATGTGACAAAATTGTACCTTTATGAAAGGTTTTATGGTGAACTTAAAGTCTACATTGATTTTCTCATACAATTTTTTTACTCCGTAATATTTCTATTTTTTGAATAGTGCTTATCTTGGTACTTAGTAAATGATTATTTAGGGTATAAGAAGATTTACCAAAGATAATGCTCCCTCCATTCATAATTTAATTACAAGGTAAAATCTCATGATTTTTGAAATTATTTTATTTACAAATTGATACACCAATAAAAAAAAAGATTAGTTCTTAGAGCAAAGAGCAACCGAGCAAGATATTGATAATATATCAAAATAAGCTTATTGCTCAAAAGATTGTTCTGTCTTCTAATCTAGCAAGAGAATCAAAAGCTTTTTAAATTTATGAGCTGATGGGCCGAAACCCAGTGGGCGGCCCAACTGAACCATTTACACCACTTCGGGTCAGACACTCGGAGAATACCCAGGTCTGGGCCGGCCCATGGAGCCAGGCCCGGTTGACTTTAGACCAAACATAGCTGGCAGAGCCGGTTACGGAAAAGGAGACGGAGCAAATTGGCCGTTACAGAGCCGGAAAAAGGGGATCGCGCCCTTAACGGGATAGGCTCCATCGATTATGCGTTACCCTTAAGTGCATGTAGCTCAGGTATAAATAGATGAGACCCAAAAGGAGGAAATTCAAGCTAGATCAAGCTAATAATACATACCCAATTCTCGAATTCTCGTTCTGAATTTTGTTCTTACGATCCGCTTCGTGAATCGGATCATTTGGTGGATTTATTGTCCATCATGAGCCATATACTATTGCTCAACCAGCCACCCCAATATAAAAAATCAACAATGGTCAATCCACCCGCAACCTATCATTGTCGATATGTCCCTACCGTTATCGATATCGTGTTATTACCATCTTTTGTTGTCTCTTAAATCATTGTTGATGTCCTTCTCCACCTCTGCAGTGTTATTACGTCACTAATGTAATTTTTTTGAAAAATCTAGAAGAATTCCAATATAGTGTGTATACTACCTTTTCATAGATACACATAGACAGTGAGTGTCTATATGTACACTGACAAATTTTGTTTTTGTTTTAAAAAAATCTAAAAGTATTCCAAAGTAGTGTATGCCAAATTGGGCACTTAGGGCACAATTGGGTACACTTAGAAAATCCTTTTGTTTGTTTTTCCGCACCCCTTTGCATTTTTGAATCTTAAAAGCTTATAAGTTACTCCGTATAACGCAGTATTTTAGATCGATAAAAACTCGAGGACATCTCTCAGTTAAACCAAAAGCGGTGGCAACATCTGATCTTCCAGCTGCGGTCTGCAACGCGCATTGAAGCCAGCTTGTTCTCGGAGCCTTGAATTATCTGTTCCTAGCGAGTCATGTTTAGGGTTTATTCAGACAAGACTCTCCAATCGCGATTTTAGGGTTTCATCAGATTTCTAGCTGGTCTGGTCACCCGAACTAAAGAACCATGTCGAAGAGAAAGTTCGGATTCAATGGATTTGCTATTAATCGACCGGAAACATACAGCTTCGAGCGAGCGGAAGCTCCCCAGCGCCTCTACGTGCCGCCGTCATCCCGCTCCGGTGGTGGTCACGACAATTACGAAGATACCGACCTGGACAACATCGGTTACGATGATGGGGACGGAGGCGATGCTAAGGAAGACAGCGACGGAGGTGGTGGCCCAGACGAAGATGAAATCGACCCACTAGATGCCTTTATGCAAGGGATTCAAGAAGAAGTGAGGGCAGCGCCACCTCCAAGGCCCAAGGAGAAGTTGGACAAGTATAAAGACGATATAGATGATGATCCAATGGATAGCTTTTTGAAGGCTAAGAAGGATGTTGGGTTGCAACTTGCTGCGGATGCTTTAAATGCTGGATACAACTCAGATGAGGAGGTTTATGCTGCGGCTAAGGCTGTGGATGCTGGTCTGGTAGAGTATGATTCCGATGATAATCCTATAATTATTGACAAGAAAAAGATTGAACCTATTCCCGCTCTGGATCATAGCTCAATTGACTATGAGCCCTTCAACAAGGACTTTTATGAGGAAGACCCCTCTATTTCAGGTATCAGTTTTTATTTGTATCCCTTAAGAATCAGGCCGAAGTGTGATTTTTCCTGCTATCTTTCCATTTTTCTTCCTTCTGCTACAGTAAAACAAATATATGAACCCTATATACTCCCTATAAGAGTACACATTTCATTATTACTCCATATAAAATATTTTAATCAAAGTTTAAGTTTTTTCTTGTATATATTACTCTATCCAGTTATACCTTCAATAGTGGTAGTTTGGTCCAAATATATTCTTGTATAGAGGTTTTACTGGATAATGTTCAATGGAACACCTTGCTTGAATCTAGAATGTACTTGCAAGAAAAAAAAAGAGATTTGCCTCATTTACATATACTTAGTATAAAAATAGTGGATAAGCCACCACAAAATTTAGGAGCAAGTTATATATAATTAGGTGCGAGATTCTAATGCCATTTCTCTATTTGAATGACTTCATTCCGTCACCATTTTACCCTAACCCCCTAAGGCCACCAATCAAACTTAACGAGCATGTAGTGATCTCGTCTAGTGGTCAACTGGTAATGTTAGTGGCTGCTGTCTTTTCTTGGCGGTTTTCTTTTCCAACACATGTAGTTATATACTCCGTATCTATTTTCTTGATGTTATTAGTGTCATTTTTTAATGTAGTGACTAGTGAGTGATTGATTATGTGCATTCTGTGTAGGCATGAGTGAGCAGGAGGTTATCGAATATAGGAATAGCTTGGCTATTCGTGTCTCGGGTTTTGATGTCCCTAGACCTGTAAAGATATTCAAGCATTGTGGGTTTTCTGCTGAGCTTGAGAAAGCAATTTCGAAACAAGCATATGAAAAACCTACTCCAATACAGTGCCAAGCTTTACCAATTGCCCTTTCTGGGAGGGATATCATTGGCATTGCCAAGACCGGTTCTGGCAAGACTGCTGCATTCGTGCTCCCAATGGTTGTGCATATTATGGATCAAGCTGAAGTGGGGAAAGATGAAGGCCCTATTGGAGTAATATGTGCACCCACCAGGGAACTAGCACATCAAATATATGTGGAGGCAAAGAAATTTGCAAAGTCTCATGGCGTTAGAGTTGCTGCTGTTTATGGTGGAATGTCTAAGCTGGAACAGTTTAAGGAATTAAAGGCTGGATGTGAGGTGGTTGTTGCTACTCCCGGGAGATTAATTGATATGATTAAAATGAAGGCTGTGACAATGTTGAGGGCGACTTATCTAGTGCTTGATGAGGCTGACCGAATGTTTGACCTTGGCTTTGAGCCACAGATAAGGTCAATTGTTGGTCAAATCAGGCCAGACCGTCAAACTTTGCTATTTTCAGCAACTATGCCACGCAAAGTTGAAAAGCTAGCGAGGGAAATTCTTTCTGATCCTGTACGAGTCACAGTCGGCGAGATTGGGATGGCAAACGAAGATATCACACAAATGGTTCAAGTATTGCATTCTGATGCTGAAAAGTTGCCTTGGCTTTTTGAGAAGCTTCCTGGACTGATTGATGATGGTGACGTTCTTGTGTTTGCTTCCAAAAAAGCTACAGTGGATGATATAGAATCACAACTGTCTGAAAGGGGGTTTAAAGTCACAGCTCTTCATGGTGACAAGGATCAGTCATCTCGTATGGAGATACTGCAGAAATTTAAAGCTGGAACATATCATGTGCTTATTGCTACTGATGTTGCTGCCCGTGGTCTTGACATCAAGTCAATTAAGTCAGTGGTAAATTTTGATGTTGCTAAAGACATGGATATGCACGTGCATAGAATTGGGAGAACAGGCCGTGCTGGTGACAAAGATGGGACTGCCTACACTCTTATCACCCAAAAAGAGGCACGGTTTGCGGGAGAGCTAGTCAACAGTTTGATTACCGCCGGTCAAAATGTGTCTGATGAACTCATGGACCTAGCAATGAAGGTACGCTTCATCCTTGTGCAATGCATTTAGTCTCCCTAGTTAATACGGAGTAATAACTTCACTAATTTGTTGAATTAATCAATATGTTGCTCTCTCTTTCCTTGTGAGTTTTTGTAGTTTTGGCTCCCTTCAAAAAAAATGCTTTCCTTTTTCTTTTTCTTTCTAATGATTGACAATTCAAACATTCAGGATGGAAGATTTCGTTCCAAACGTGATGCACGGAAAGGAGGTATGTTACTTGTTGTTTTTTAAAAATGCAGATAATTAACTGAGTAGAAAATTACAGCATGCATCCAAAAATATACTACTTTTACCCATGGACCATCATGAACACTAATTTATTCAAGCTGACAGGTGGAAGGAAGGGGAAAGGAAAAGGTGGGAGTGGTCGAGGTGTGCGTGGTGTGGATTTTGGCCTGGGCATTGGATACAATGCAGAAGCAAGTAATGCTCCTCCCACTGCTTCTAGCCGTACTGCCGCAGTCAATTCCCTTAGGACCGGAATGATGGCACAGTTCAAGAGCAATTTTGTTGCTGCCTCGTCCTCAAATACCCAAAGCCAGGCATTATCAAGTAACAGTTCTTCGGGAATGAACCCTAACAAGAGAATGGCTCTGGCCGGGTTTGTGTCTGGGGGTACTATTGGCGGAGATGCAAACCCTTCTCGGACTGGTTCTGCCACGTCGTCATCATCTGCCATTGGGAATCAGAAATCAAGGGAGGACGCTACTAACCAGTCGAGCTCAGGAAGGTTAGCTGTGCTCTGTGTTCCCTTTCTTTCACTTTTGTTTTCAAATTCTCACAACCGTTATAAAAAAATTTTTTAATTTTATTTTTTGCAGCTCAAGAGATAGACAGAGAGAAAGGAGGAGGCCTTCTGGTTGGGACAATTGATTTGTTTTGTTTTTTGAATACTGCTCTGTTAATTTCAGCAGGCTCATTCACATACAACTCAAACTGGATGATTGAGATGACCAGACTCAGTTTGTGTAGGTGTGACCCCTCCTCCTCCTCCTCCGGTCCTCCCCCCTCGATCATTGTCTGTAATGATATTTGGTTCTTCTCTGGCTTGGTTCATGTGGCCTCTTTAGTGTGTGTGGGTGGGTTGGGGTCATTCATTTTTATTGAACTGTAAAGATGTGTACTATCTCAGTCTATCACAAACTTGCTTAGTTCAACATCCTTCTCCCAAAATCTGAATTCAAATTGTTTTTTGAGTTATTCTATTATACTGTACAACTAACTATTCATCATCATATCATAGTGACAAATGTAAACATGCTCTCATTACTGAAACAAAATTGCTCATTAGATAGAAGCGCCCTCAGTAAACACACATTAGCGTTCACTGTATGTGAAATCAAACATCTCTAAAGCATTTGGGGAGGTTTTTTATTCACTGTGGAAATGTCTATGACATCATGTTATATATGCATATAACATGTTTTTTATATCCATCCACCATATGTTATAAATATAGAGATTTACTTCTTCAAAGACGACACCCATCCAATTTTGGATATTATTGCTATACATAGAAAAAGTTGTTATAGAGATAAAATACACGTAAAACTTTGTTCTAAAAGAAATAAAGATCGAATGGTACTCCCTTCGTCCCTAAATAAGAGTTACGGGAGAAATTACGCTGCAAAATGAAGTGAGTTTTAAATTTTATTTTATTTTACAATTGGTATTAAAAAAATTTAAATATTTAAAAATTACGAGTATGTCAAAAGTCTTAGAGACTACATTACTAGATATGATATGATTATATTATTTACGAGTATCAAATACTCCGTAATCAATAAAATTATACAAATAGACACACGACACTGGTTTTAATACAATGAAATGACTTCTTGAAAAGTTTTTGAAAAATAAATATATTAATATCATTTGTGTATTAATATATAGAATTAAGTAATTGTAAACTTAATTTAATTATTAATCAAATTCATCTGATTTGTATGTAAAAAGTCACATATAACCATTATGCAAGTTGAATCAAAATCTGTTTGCCTAAACTAAACAATTCAAGATCTAAATTGTAAAATAGCTCAAGTAAAATCTTACTCCCTTCCGCCCCAGATTAAATTTTTCATTTGTTTTTTCATAGAGTTTTTAAAAAATAAAATTATTTCATTGAGATTCATGTAGAGAAGAGAGAATCAATGTAACCACTTATTCCATTCCTTTAAATGAATGAGAAGTTTGTTTGTGAGAAATTTTTTTGGGACCTAAGGATTATTTGTTACTCCGTAAAAGGCAGATCAGCCTCGTGAAGCATACAATTTGGAGTATTATGGCACATAAACATCAAAACTGTGACTCGTATCACGTATTCTAGAAGGATACATATATTGCAGTGATATGAGTAGTAAAGTTGATCTAATATGATCAGCACTGTAACAAATCAACCAATCACGGATTTAAAAAGACAAACATCTCATTTGCACACAAGAATTGGCGCTCTCTTCACATCCTTGGGGTGATGTCAATAAGTCTGTAACCATACCAATAGGACTCGGTAACCAAACCAAACACACTGGAAAATTTTGGTGATTCAAGCAAGGCAAACAAGCTCAAGTGGCAACCACATCTTAAAGATTGTCCATGGGTGTGAAACGGATTTCCTTAGATGTTGAAATTCGATGGCCAATGAAAAGAGACGTGCAGAAAGCCACAACAGAAAACAGAAGAGAAAAGGCAGTTGCAGCATCCCATGGATTGCTTACTGCTGCCTCGACAGACTTGGAACCACTAATGCTTGCCATAATGTCCATTGGTATCCAATCGCAGCTAGTTGAGTAATGTGCAGATCCATGCCACGGTTTCCCATCATCGGGGTACCACAGAGCTGCAGAAATCTTACTTGCTTTACCAATTGTGAACTGAACATCCTGCACCACCCCCCAAACAGAACCAATTTGTTTCATATCATTGGATTTCTAGATTTGCCCTATCTAAAATGAAAGAGCTCTGTAAAAAGGCACCAAGAAATGAAAATTGCCCTATTTTCTTTCTTTCTTTTTGCATGCAGAATTCGTTATATAAAAACATCAAAGAATTCCAAGATGAGTGCATAATAAATCGCCTGTGAAAATCAAGTTTACCTGTTGCAGACGGTCCATTGTTGTTAAAGGCCTGGAGAATTCAAAGTAATATGTTCCTGGCTGAGTATTTGATGCATAGGGGCTGTCTTCCTTGACAAAACCTATTTCAAGAGTATACAATCACAAAAAAAATATACTACTCTGTAGTAGAGTATAATGCTACAAGAACTAGACAATAGATGTCCTGTTACAGTATTTTTTTTCTTAAATTAGTAATGACTATATTAAAAAGATTAGCCTATTTACAAATTTTGAAAGCGTGTAGTCATACATTCTCTTAATTATGAATCTCCCTGATATTTCTTCTAGTAGCCACTCTCTGAAGCTCGGATTGTTAAGAACTGCTAAATTTGTGTAGCCTAGTGCTCTAGTAGTTATATGAAAGAAAGTTGAGAACAAGCAAGCAGCGGAAAGAGAAGAAAAAGTTGGTACCAGAGTGACTGGTCAGGCTACTATGCCACCATGCACCTTTCCAATCATTCTGTGCACTAGAATCATTTGCTGATTCAAAGCCAAAACATCAAGAAGCAGCACCAAAACAATCAAAATGTGAAGCAACTTAGCTTGATATAAATGCATATTCCACTCAAAAATGCAAGCATTGCAACTAAATGCAGGTATGAAAAACAAATACATATGTGCATAACTGGAAAATTTACTTTTTTGGACCGCAATTGTGTTTGGTTAATCACTTACTTTGGTCCCACATTGTCAGCTTTTTCTTTCCAAACACTCTTCAATCATGTAACATTAATTGTATTGGGTGATTTGTGTCCTTTGACCTATTACATTCTACATCCAAACATCAAAACACAAAAACATACCACAATTTACCACCCCCCACCGCGGATAAAAAACGAGTAGTTGTGCATACCTCATGGGCCAAAAAGCAGTATATAGAAACACCCAGTCGCACGGCATATTTTTTTTATAGTTCTTCCATAGATAAAAGATGGTGTTTGAGATTGATTTGAAAATGATTCTCAGATTTTTCTTTTGATAGAAGCTTTTTGGAATGCTTAGATTTTTTTTTTCAAGATAATCACTTTTCAAAAAAATTAAGCACACTCAAACACCCTCAAAGCATTAAAGCTCTTAAATGGGAATGTTGAGTCATACCTGTAGGACCAACACCATCTAAGTATCTGCAGTGAGGATTCCATGCATAAAGATCAACCAAGTGACCAAACCTGTTTAGTAGTGGTAAACATAGGCTTAGTTTATTAACTGACAATAACATTACACTAGTCAACATTATTAAGAGGGAGATAGAAGTTACTGGCATTACCTGTCTCCTCCATTTCCTTCGCCATTGTCTACTGGATTGCCTCCATACAGCCGCCCAGGTATGGCATTCCCTATTGAGAAGTGCATTATGTCAACTTCATGGCCATGGCATGTCTTGCTGTTGCAACTATCCGGTTCTTGTTCACACCCACCCATCTTATTATATAAATCTCACAGATTTTAAATCTCATATTCATTTAACACTAGTAAAATACAAAACAACTCCTAGAGCTACTCAGAAAGAGGAAACAGAACAAAGCCAGCAAAATGCGGCTACTCACTCTGTGATATGTTGCATTTTCCCCAACTGCAAACATGAGAGCTACAGAAGGGCATTTCTTATTTTCTCTGTGGCAACAAACACAGCTCTGTTTAGGCTCCATCTTCAAGTCATTAGTCATACCAAAAATAAAAATAAAAAAGAAGAAACAAACCCTATTACAGTGCTAATAATTTTGTTTCTAATTTGCTGCTGTCAAGAACCAATCCAACCAAAGCCAGCAAAGGTTTATATTCTAACAGGCTCAACCATGTCAAGGATTCAAGGAACCAATTCAACCAAAATCAGTAAAGCTCTATTTGGTCCACAGAATTCAGGCAACGGTATTGGAATTGTAGACTTTAATCCCTTTGTTGTTTGGTAACAAAAAAATATGTGGATTTGGAATTGAATTTTAATTTTAAATTTTCCATATGAATTCCAAAAATATGCAGGTTTGGTAGCACAAAACTATGTGGATGTGGATTTGGAATCGTAATACAATTTCATATCAATTCTATATACAATTTTGTGTTACCGAAAAAAGGATTTGGAATTATAATACTCCCTCCGTCCCAAAAAGTTTGTTACGTTTAGAAAAAACTGCGTCCCGTAAAGTCCGTTACATTTCTATTAAAAAACCACTTTTATCCCTTACTTTTTCATACCCTACCTATCACATCGTACCTTTTTCCTAATAATCTACCTATTACATCCTACTTTTACTCATCACATCAAGGGTATTTTTGGAAAATCAATACCAAAATATCTCTCCCTTAATTTTCTAAAAAGTCAAACCGTCCCATTCTTTTTGGGACGGAGGGAGTACAATTCAATATCAGTTCCTTAATTATACCAAACAAAGAATTTGGAATTGAATAAGAATTCAAATTCTATCTAATTTAATTTCATTCAATTTCAATTCAATTCTAATTTTGGATAACAAACGGGGCCTAAAGATTTATATTCTAACAGCTGGGCACGATTCATACCCGTCAGAATAAGCGTAGTTCCCATCAACCTGCAACATGTAGAATACATCTTTCCCGTCGTGCAATGTCTGCAGATATGAATCGAGATCTAGAAAATACAATTGAAATGAAAGAAATTGGTGTCTGATTTGTAGAAATGCGGCAGTGGTGTTGTACCTTGATGGTCATCTTGCCGCCATTGTACGCCTTGTCAGCATCAGGATCCAACGCAGGCAAAAGAGGAAACTGAGAACCATCAACGTCCTTCCAGTCATCGACATGGCCGTCGACGGTGACGACTCCGGGTCTGAATTCCGCCCGGACTCGGATCTCGCCGTGGGATTCGCAACTCCACTCGCCAGACTCTTGGTGAGAGAACACTTGGCCTACGCGAGCTAAGATGAAAAGCGATAGAACCACGAGCGCTCGAAACATGGCTGAGTTACAGGCCAGGAAGACGACGAACACATTCAACAATTCAATGGCTTGGGTAGGAAATTTGGCGCACCAGATTTCTGGATTTGTATCATTCCATTCTTGTACGTAGGAAAGACTGCCAATTTTGACTCTTGTCTACCAGTTCATTAAAAGCAAAAACTAACAACCAAAGCTATTTGTACACAATGAGGGATTGAGGGCGATACTTTGATAGTTACAAAATACTCGGTATTAGTATAACATTTTTTAATCAAATAATCATTTTATATCAATATGAACCATCAAAGTGTCAGTGCACATCTGTGGTGTAGAACTCGAAATACAACTTTAAGTGTATACTTAGCATGGTTGAAAATTCAAACATGTGATTCGATAAATGAGCCTTGATTTCGAACGTCCGAATTGAATTGTATGATTTGAGACAAGTTAAGATCAATTCGGAAATTTTATCTTTCTAAAACAGCACAAGTCAAATTAGAGGTAGATGTGGACACGGGCTGATTACGGTAGCTGCTCAGAACTAGAATCGTGTCCAAGTCTAGTTGGGGGTAATCACTTTGACATATTCCGTAGTTGTAACCCAAATTCATTTTTTACTTGTTAGGACTCTCTTCAAATTTCATAGAAACTAATTTTTCATAATGAGTTTTTATGACAATTAACAAAAACAATGGGTATTCATTTACACATATTTGCTTATTATTAAAATATCAGTTTTCCTGTATGATCAACTTTACATTAAGTACGGTTCAAATGTACCAACTCCGCAATGATTAAAGATATTGGCTTTCTATGGAAAAATAATCACTTGACCACCAACTAGGCATATTTGTAACTTACACGTAAATTTAGATGACTTATTATTTTTTTTATTATTCAACACTATTATTTCACAAAATATGTATAGTAGAATTTAAGGAGAAATAAAAATAATGGACGTAACTACTACAAAAAATTACTATGGTAATGATGATTTGTTGAACTCTTATCTCAAATATCATTATACTAAATTGATACTCCGTATATCACATTGTTGCGTGTAGAAATGAATGACAAATAAATTTACCGCGTAATAAAATAAAGAAGGCCGACCAAAATTTAATTAGCGTCAAGATATGTACTTTTGTTAACTTGATGGATCTAGTGTGTGTGTGTGTGTGTATGTACATTTATATGAATAGTTATTGTACAATAATATATGGAGTATATTTGGAGGAAGCTAATGAAGATATGCATTTACATTAATGAATTACCTCCCAGCGGGATTGACAAATTGAGAAAACACGCCATTACCGTTGTCATCCTCAAACCCATCCTCGCTTTCTAGACTCAATATACTTCTATGCATCGCCAAGAGGCTGTTATGATCCATTGTCGCCGCCCCTCCTTCTTCCTCCTCCGCCTCATTCTCAACGCCCCCTCCTGCCGCCACCGCTGTTGTAGCAGATGATGGTTTTGACGTGGGGTTGTCTTGTTGGTGTTGGAGGGCAAACTCCAAGTTCCACAACACATCTCCCATAGAAGGCCGGTCGGTGCCATGATCACCCAAGCACTTCACCGCAGTGTCTATAAACTTCTTCAGACTCTCTGGTTTGATCTCTCCTTTGATATGCGGATCCACAATGTCTTCCACGGTCCCCTTTCTGTAACAGCTCATCGCCCAATCTGCCAGGCTAACTTGCTCTTTCGGTAGGCTTGGGTTCAATGCTGGCCTTGAACATAGCACTTCGAACAGAACCACCCCGAACGAGTATACGTCCGATTTCTCTGTTAGTTGTTGTCTTCTAAAGTATTCTGGATCCAGGTACCCGAAGCTCCCCTTCACCACTGTGCTCACGTGCCCTTTGTTCATGTCTGGCCCCGTTTTCGACAGTCCGAAATCCGACACTTTTGCCACCCATTTCTCGTCCAGCAAAATATTTGTAGTCTTCACGTCCCTGTTAAAGTTGGTGACTCAAAAAAGTCAAACACAATATTGTCTCCCTCTCAAAAAAAACAATTGGTTTGATTTGTTACAAAGTAAAAAAAAGTAATAAAATTTCACTTTTTTTTGACGGATGAGAGAGTAATGTTGTGGGGGGGAGAGAGAGAGAAAGAGGTGAGGTAGTACCTGTGAATGATGGTGTATTTTGCGCCGGTGTGGAGGTAGTGGAGTCCCCTGGCGGCGCCGATGCAGAGTTCGAGCCTTTGCTTCCAAGGGAGAGAGGTGATCTGTTTGTTGCCTTTGTTGTAAAGATGTTCTCTCAGAGTGCCGCGTCCCATGTAGTCGTAGACCAGTGCCATTTCGTTGTCTTCCTCGCAGAATCCTATGAGGGAGACAAGGTGCCGGTGCCGGAGCTTTGACAGCATCTCGATTTCAGTCTGGAACTCGTTGACCCCCTGCTCCGACGACGGGTTCGACCTCTTGATCGCCACCTTCGTCTCCCCGTCTATCACCCCTTTGTACACCTTCCCGAATCCTCCCACCCCGATCACGTTTGACTCGTCGAAGTTTTTCGTCGCCTGTTTGATCTCCGCCAGGGAGAAGTAACGGCAGTTCGCGGCGGCGTCGGTGGAGATGGTGGCGCAGCTCTGGCTCCCGGACCCTGATTTGCTCCTTGAAGAGGTGTGGGAGTTTCCGTAGATGGGGAGCCAGCTGGTTGAGTCGCCCGGAACTCTCTTCTTTCTGGAGTACGCCACGAAGCAGAGGACGGCGGCGAGGCCCAGCGCGGCGGCGCCTCCGGTGGCTCCTCCTATGACGGCAGAAGTGCTGATCAGGGGTTTTTTCGGAGCGAAGTGAGCTTCCCGGTCCCCTTCCAGCTGGTACTTCTGCATCAAGTCCGACATTGCCGGGTTCGGCGCCGCCAGACTCTTGTCGGCGTTGGAGAGCTTGAATATCTCGATCCCGTTCACGAAGGCGTCGATGTAGTAGGACTGCGCGGTGGAGGAGGGGTGCAGGGCAACCCACATCTGGTCGTCGCCGCCGTCTTTCACATTGATGATGTAATCCCGCACCACCGGGATCCCCAGCCGCTCTGATCCCAGAGCCACCACGTCAATGTTCTGCTCCGCCGTCCGATTGTTCAGGTCGAGGTCGAAGACGATCTGGTTGACCTTAGTCACGTTCTCCATTGTTTCGCACCAATGGAACCTTACAAGGTAGGAGAAATTGACGTCCACCCTGAACACCCACGTCAGGTTATACTTCTCGTTCAAGTTGGCGTCGGGCCCCATGGATCTGTAAGATTTGTAGATGTCGATGGGCGCCACGTAATGCGGCGTGTCGCCGTACTCCGCCGTCTTGTTCCCCTCCACCGTCACCCCGGCCGTCCCGCCGAACACGAATGGGGAATCCTCGAACCAGCCGCGCATCAGCCCGCCGGAGTCGTTCACGGGGAGAACGTATTGGCCGCCGACGTTCAGCCTGTACATCATCTCCATCTGTTTGTCGTCGACGGTCAATGTTTGCTCTGGGAATCCGGCCATGTAAATGGAGCCCAGCCCAAATATGTCCGGGGACTGGATGACTTCGATGGCATTAACGAAGGCAAATGAGCCATGGCCGTCGGTGGGCTTGAACTTGAGCTCCACGGCGGGGACGGAGGTCAGGAGATATTCCTTGACAATGTAGGCCTGAGTGAGGGCCTCCGCCGTAAGAAAGGCGCTGAAATTCTTCAACAGAGTAACGCCGCCGGCGGATACGGAGAAGAAAGATTTTGTTACATCGAACCCCGGGTAGGAAGACGGGTAGAAATAGAGGCGGACCAGAATCCGGTCAGACTGCGCCGCCACGTCGGTGGGGAATTTGTAGGACGCTTCTGATTTGAAGATTCTTGCGGACATGTAGGGAACCAGAGAAGGGAGCGAGGGGTCCTGAACGTCCGCTTTGACCGCCACTCCCCTGTCTCCGGCGGATCCCAGATACTTGTCGTCGGGATCCCATTTCCGGCCCTCGTCGTCGTTGCCGGAGGCGGAAGAGCCGCAAGCCAAAAGCAGCGGTTTTGCCCCGTTATTGGCGGCGAACAGAGTGCCAAAGAGGGAGACAATGCAGGCGAAAACCAGCTGAGAATGCCACAAAGGAGGAACGGGTCTCTGCTGCATGGTTGCCGCAAGGTATGATGGAATCAATTTATGGCGTACAGGAATAGAATGGAAATGGCGGCGGCCTGTACGCCAGCCAACGCAGGAGAGAAAAAAGAAGAAGAAGAAAAGAAACTCTTTCTTTTTCTTCTCCTCCTCCAAGGCTGGATCTTTATATTATTACCAATTTGTATTAGACTTGTTTGATTTGGTGTCAAGATCCATGGAGGTAATTTAGATATGACAGAGACGACGGGGAAAGAATTGATTGTTTCTGACGTTTTTCAAATGTAGGCTTGAATGAATTGTGAATTGTTGGCCAATAGGTGCCTGAATCTGGGGGGGGCTTTCATGCCGTTACAAAATGTGTGGAAATGAGGGTCACACATTCCTTCAAAACAACATTGAGGCACACGCGTTAAAAGAAAATACTCCTTTATTTTAATTCCATTAAACAAATACATGAAGTGCGAAATCAATAAATAAAAAATGTGAAATTTGCAGTAAATAGGATAAAAATATAAGTCATTTTCCAATGTAAGACTTAAATTTTCTTATTCCCCAAATATGACTTAATAATGTCTAGTAAGAAGAATAATGTTCAAGTGATGCTGAACATTTAGTTGAATAATGATTAATAGATAATGACCAATGATCTTACATTGGGAAATACCGCGAAGTAAAAACATATGATCCTGATGGTGTAAATTACTTGACCGGTCAAACTATACTAGACCGGGTCTAGAATAGTTGGCTTGATTCAGTAAAGTAAAGAAAGTAAAAACACTCAGAATGACCGGTAGGACTTTAGGTGGAACACCTGTAGCCCGAATTATAATAAAATAGAGAATGCACGGTCACTTTTACAAGGGAGTCTAGAGAGAGTGAATTCGGATCCCCCTTTCTGAGGTTTACATGAGTATTTATACTAGGCTAAAGGGGGGGACAAGGCCACGTGCGCCCACGTGGGGGCACGCTGCTGATGTGCTGCGAGGTGACTGGTTCTGCACTGCCTTGTCATCTTGCGTGGGGGGTTGCGCCTTTGTCGCGTTCTGGTTCGGAAATATTCCTCCAGCATCTCTGCAACGCCAACCACTACAGTCCAAGCCTCTCTTGGATTCTTCCTGCCGACGCTCTCCGATCTTCGGAAACCAGACCGGGTGATCCCTGAGGGTTGGTTTGGCTAACTTCGGAGGATGAATTTAGGTGATGGAGTAGTTTGACCGGTATACTAACCCGAAATGTACCGGTCAATTTTCTGGTCAACCAGCCATCCCTTTGCTGGCGATTCAGATCTCCCTTTCAAGTTCGACTTCTTTGACCGGTCAACTTTCTGACTCGGACCCTTGACCGGTCATGGGTGAAATACACCCATCAGATCCTATATTGAAAAAGTCATTATGCTTTAGTCTTATTTAGGTAAATTACTCATAAAAAATCTTCCTATATAACAATAAAAAATAATGCAAGTACTAAAATCAAATTTTAAATTTTTTAAGACCAACATAAAAGTGTAATGACAGTATGATATAAGAATATTGATGATATGATTAAAATGTGAAGAGAGTCTAATATAAAAATGTGATCAATAACCGAAAGTAGACTACCGGTCAACGTCAGCAACCGGAGATGACACTCTGGAGGCTGGTGGTGATGAATGACACTGTAATAGTGGTAGTGTGGTAATTGCGATGAGACGAAGAAACGTGTATGACAGTGTAACCATGTCACTGTAAACTCTTATTTTGGTATAAGAAAATTTAGGAATTTTATTTTGATATTTTCATATTTTTTATTTGACGTGACCTATTTTGGTAAAAAATTATGAACTTGATCTCAATCTGAAGAAAACTTTGATATAAATAAATCTTGGCATAAATTTTGACATGAATAATCAAGATGTTGTATTAGAGATCATGTCAAATGAAGGTATTAAATAAGAGTAATTTACATAAATAGGACTAAAACATAATGACTTTCTCAATATAGGACCATATGTTTTTATTTTCCAATGTAGGACTATTGGTCATTATTCAACTAAATGTCCAACAATACTTGGACATTATTGTTCTCACTAGTCATTATTAAGTCTTATTTAGGGAATAAAAAATTTAAGTCCTATATATTGAGAAATGACTTATGTTTTAGTCTTATTCAGTGCAAATTTCACATTAAATAAGTTGAAAAAAGAATGTAAGAGAATAGGGCCTAAGAGCAGCTCCAATGCGTAGTGTATATTGTAAAATATACGGAGTGCCATTCATGCAATATCATCTTCATTTTGTTGCCGTGGTGTGAAATGTGCAAATTAAAGGGTAAAACGCACTATGGTGCAAAAAGCCATCCTCACCTTCTATAGTGAACACTACCCCCGTCTCCCAGTATTTGTCAAGTTTTATTTTTTTCAGTCAATTACTTTCAATCTTTAATTTATAATTAGATAAAATATATACTGTATATTAATTATATAAAATAATATTTTAAAAATATATTATATAATATTTCAATAAAACTATCTTTGCAACAATATCTAATATCATTTTTATTTAATTTAAGATTAAAATTTACAAATTTTGATTGAAAAAGTCAAATGTAGACAAACATGGTTATACACACAATAAATGTGGTCATAATTAAATTGTGAATTAATAACAATTATTAAGAATAAAGAATTTAAAATAATGAAATACGGAGTATTATAAAAGTGTATTTGTAGAAGATATGATTGGATGAAATATAAAAAAAATGAATGTGTAAAAGTGTTGATATGTAAAATACTCCCTAACTTTGACACCACCATACTCCCTCATCTCTAAATATATCTTATATTACTTTTTCAGGAGTCGCGAGAACTTTTATTTATTTCTACGTTTTCATTAGTTATTTGATAAAATAAAATATTATTGACACTTCTTATTTTGAAGGACTTTTCATGTAGTGTTTTGATCGGTAAATTTTATTTTTTATTTCTATTCGAATATATCCTACGAAATACTGTATGGCTTGTAGATGCACTAATATGGGGCATATGGCTAGCCAATTGGAGTCTCTCAAAATTAATTAAAATAAAAATTGAAAAATGCCCTGCAATTTGTTTGATTGGCTCCAATAACTACTCTCTCACTGGTCACCAGACACACACCAGCTGCTGTTGACTGTTGAGGGAGAAGGATAATATAACCTGGATAAGCAATCCTCAACCTTTCCCTATTTTCCATCTCTCTCTTTCAATCTCTACGGAGGAGTATCTCTTTGTGTATCCATTACTCCGTTTGTTTCCAATTGGAAGAGCCCGCGGCATCAAAATAATAATGGCCTCCTCAACTCCCCCGCCGCACTGCGCTCTCACCACCTCTAAACCCTATCGAAACCATCACCTCCACCCCCAGAACAACCACCAACCCAATCGCCGCTACCCCAACCACCACCACCACCACCACCGCCAATGGACCGCCTCTCACAAAGTCTCTTTAACTCGTCCCCCCCACCCAAGAAACCCCGCCTCCCCTTTCCCTCCCTTCTCCTCCCAGGAACTCGGCTCAGACTTCTCCGGCCGCCGCTCTACCCGCTTCGTCTCCAAAATGCACTTCGGCCGACCCAAGGCTACAGGCTTTGCCAGCCGCCACTCCCCCTTTGCGGACGAAGCTCTGGAGGAGGCGCTCAGCTGTGCGGGCGATGACTCTGCGTTGGACAGTCTGTTACTGTCTTTCCAGCCCAAGCTCTGCCGCACTGAGGACTACACGTTCTTGCTCAGAGAGCTTGGAAACCGTGGCCATTGCTCGATGGCACTGAGATGCTTCGATTTCGCTCTTCGCCGGGAAAGAAAGCGCAACGAACAAGGTAAGCTAGCCAGCTCAATGATTAGTACTCTTGGGAGACTTGGGAAAGTTGATTTGGCGGAGCAGGTGTTTGAAAATGCCTTAAAGGAGGGGTATGGCAACACCGTGTATGCCTATTCTGCTTTGATAAGTGCTTACGCCAAGAGTGGGTTCTGCCGTGATGCCATTAGGGCATTTGAGTCTATGAAAGACTCCGGCTTGAAACCAAATTTAGTAACTTATAACGCTTTGATTGATGCCTGTGGCAAGGGAGGTGCTGATTTCAAAAGGGCTTTGGAGATTTTTGATGAATTGTTAAGAAATGGGGTTCAGCCTGATAGGATAACCTATAACTCACTGCTTGCTGTCTGCAGCGGCGCGGGGCTGTGGGAAACCGCCAGGAGTCTGTTTGATGAGATGATTTATAGAGGAATCGAACAGGACATTTACACGTACAACACACTCCTGGATGCTGCTTGCAACGTGGGGCAAGTTGATGTTGCTCTGGAGATCATGTCTGAGATGCCTGCAAAGAACATTTTCCCGAATGAGGTGACTTACAGCACCATGATTCGAGGGTGTGCTAAGGTGGGAAAATTTGACAGAGCAGTGAGCTTGTTTAAGGAAATGAAGAGCGTGGGCATAAAGGCAGACAGAGTGTCTTATAACAATTTACTTGCTATATACGCAAGCCTTGGCAGGTTCGACGACGCATTGGATGTGAGTAAGGAGATGGAGGGTATGGGTATAAGGAAGGATGTGGTCACTTACAATGCCCTCCTGGATGGGTTTGGGAAGCAAGGGATGTACGATAAGGTCAAGGCCTTCTTTGCCAAAATGAAGGAAGATAATCTTTCCCCAAACTTGCTTACATACTCCATACTCATTAGCGTTTACTTCAAAGAAGGTTTATATCAGGAGGCAGCGGAGCTTTATAAGGATTTCAAGCAAAGAAACCTGAAAGCAGATGTCGTTTTCTATAGTAAACTTATCGATGCGCTGTGTAAGAAAGGTCTTATAGAGTCCGCATCGTTCTTGATCGATGAGATGATGAAGGAGGGGATACTACCGAACGTTGTTACCTATAATTCTATAATCAATGCATTTGGTTTGGGATCAAGCATCGAGGGTTCATCCAATGTTTCTGACACAGGGATTTGTAGGGAAGATGAGACGAGGAGGATGTGGGAGGATGGAGAGGGAGATGGCATCGTTATGGTCTTTGAGCAGTTAGCTTCCGGGAAATGTCTCGAAATGAGGAACCAGAACACCTACAAACAGGACTTGCTTTGTGTGCTGGGAATTTTCCACAAGATGCACGAATTGGACATAAAACCTAATGTTGTCACCTTTTCTGCAATCTTGAATGCTTGCAGGTATTTTTAGTGTTAGTACTACTATTACTACCGGTTGTTACATTAGTACTGCTATATATTACTCTCCTTACATTTACCAACTCCCTTTGGAGGTGCAGCCGCTGTAGTTCATTTGAAGAGGCGTCATTGTTGTTGGAGGAACTCGGTATGTTTGACAACCACGTTTATGGAGTGGCACACGGGCTACTAATGGGGCAGGGTGAAGGTGTTTGGGTGAAAGCTGTGTCTCTTTTTGATGAGGTGAAGCAGATGGATTCCTCAACTGCTTCTGCCTTCTACAATGCTTTGACAGACATGCTGTGGCATTTTGGTCAGGTATCATATATCACACCGAAAATGTGACCAACTTACTCCTCTTTGACAGCTAGCTCTCTACTCAGTCTTGTTTGTTACGCAGAGACGGGGGGCGCAGCTGGTGGTTCTAGAAGGCAAGCGCCGGAACGTGTGGGGAAACACGTGGTCCAATTCATGCTTGGATCTGCATTTGATGTCGTCGGGTGCTGCACGTGCCATGGTGCACGCATGGCTGCTCAGCATACGGAGTGTTGTTTTTGAAGGCCGTGAGCTACCCAAGTGGTTGAGGTACACACACACACACACACACACTACAACTGCAGTCTCTTTTAGTACAATGCTAAACTCCATTGGATTTCCTGAGTCTAATTCATGCAAATAATGTGGTGAAATACAGCATATTGACGGGGTGGGGAAAACACAGCAAGGTAATGGGAGACGGGACACTGAAGCGTGCAGTAGAGGCGCTGCTGGAGAGCATTGGGGCTCCGTTTGAGATAGCCAAAAGTAATATGGGGAGGTTTGTTTCATCGGGGGCTGTGGTGGCGTCCTGGCTGAAGGAATCAGCCACACTCAACCTACTGCTTCTTCATGATCACAGTACCACTACTACTGCTACTACTGCTACTACTACTCATCATCATCATCATCATCATCATCATCATCCAGATGGGAAATCACTAGTGGCAGCATGATGGTTGATGAGAAAGAAGAAGAAGAAGAAACACTAACTGCTTTCCCTGTTGTGGGTTGTATCATTCATTATCAGTCAGGCTTTTTGTTCATATGTAACCATAGTCCGTATAGCATTACTATTATTACGGAGTAGTATATANGTGGAAGCAGGTCTCTTGGCGAAATACTCACTCTGTATTTTATTGTTTTGAAAGCGGGGTGTAGTATTGTTGTTATTATTAGACCGGTTGCAGCGACTTTGGCAGCTCTTATCTGCCGTTTTGATGTTCAGTCTAATGCAATTGCAATGACCACAAATGTATATGTGTATGTAAATATGTGTGTTTTTATTGGATTTGTAAGAGTTTGGAGGTTGGATTCATTTCCTTCATGGGGTTAACTTTGCATAACTTTTAAAAGTGAAACTTATTTCTTAACCAACGTTTTGTAGAGGTCAAAATAGGGCTAGGATTGAGGTTAAGCTAGTGCACACTGGGTTTACAGGTCCAATCTGAAGCCTAAAGTTCCAACTAAAACTAGTATGCGCGGAGCATCTTGAACTTAGAAAAAAAATATTGACGCTATTGAAACTTCAAAAACAAATTTTTGCATCTGCCAAATGGGTGAGGTTTAAGACACCCGGGACGCCCAAATTTGAAGGCTCTCCTGTTTGCTTTTTACAGCAGGAGAACACATATATTGTTTTAAAGTGCTGTGTTTAAAAGCTTCTGCTTGAAGTGGTTGGTTCAAGCACCTACACTGGCCCGAGTTATTCATTTTATTTTTACCCCCATCAAACTTTGTACGCAGTCTTTTCATCTACATACTGATCAAACAAGCTTGGGTTTCTTCTCCCTCCTTATTTGAACTGGTCAAAGTATATAGAGGGGTTATTACACTCCATACTAAGGGAAGAAACATCGATAAAAATAGGAGCAAAGAGTGAGGCAAAGAAAAGTTGATGTTGGAAGCATTTTCAGATCTCAGACTAAGGCAAGAAAAAGGCTTACACTCACCCAAATCTCGACCTCAATATTTCTTGCCTCCAAATCTTGGGAGAAAAAAAGGGGTGGATGCAAAATTGGATAGAGCATCAATTTTTTCTCTATAGAAAGGAATGATTAATACAAAGGGAGGGATGCCGGGCCCCTAGTTACACCCATAGACACCGCATTTCTTGCACGACCCAATGACAACAAGAGGGATTCTTACACGAGGCAAAACGAGTATATATTTGGGAATTCAACAACAAAAATGATTCTTCGATTTCCCGTATAGAATTTAAAAAAAAAAGAAGCTTTCTTTACTTCATAGAGCAGTTCATACTTCACAGAGGCCCAACCATCCTCCAATGCAGCAGTAAAACAAAAATAAAAAAATGACAAAACAACCATGTTTGCCTTAGCACGTTTAGATACTCCTGTATTAACCAGGTCTGTGGGCAAATAGATTTATCCCAGCCCATATATGCATCACTTTTTATGGCAACACCACTGAACCATCATTCATGATACAGATGGAAACTGAATCACTTCTTAGTTCCTCTTGAAGTCGATGATGCCAAAAGCTTTTGCCCTCCACCATTTCGCCAAACCCCACGCACTGGTAAACCTTCAGGAGAATTGCTCTCTTCACCAGATGGCATCTGTTTTACATACAGATCTGGATCAGAAATTGAATTTTTGAGATTTGAGTGTGATTCCACAAACTCATCACCTAGGCGGGCCCTTAGGAACTTTGATGTTTTCTTTTTTTGCTTATTTTTGCTATGGCCCTCCCCTAGAGTATGATCTGATCCACCACCACCTAACACGCTGCTTTGGTCCTTTAGTCTTAAAGCTTCAGAATGTGGCATCAATTCTTTCTCTAATGATGTTGCTTTAGATTTTCCTTTAGAAGAAGCACGGTAGCCATCTTTTAACAGCACTTCTACTCTATCCTCTGATGGCCTGTAGCTTGACTGCAGATTCTTAACAGTGTGCATGATGCTATCTGCTAACTTGATCTTTGGTGTATTATTATTGTCTCCAGCATCTATGGATTTACCCTTGCCTTTCTTAGAAACACTGCTATCCTTTGTTTCACTGTCACTCTGTCCTGAACCCGTGCGCCTAAAGTTCACATTATATGTATCAATCAGCTCATTCTGCTTCTGAATGTCAGGGCAAAGTCTAGCCAACTCATACACCAGATGAAGCAAGCCAAACTGATCCACATTAGCTAGATACGTTTCTGCATTGATTAAACCTCTGCGGTATTCACCTGATATGTCCTTAAATGCAGAATATTTATCTTCATCAAAACTCAGAGAAGAACGAATCCTTTCTACCAGAGATTTGTTTGCAGTGTGAATATCTCCTATTCCCGTTGTGGTGGGCTGAGAACTTGCAGGCAACTTGAGTGTCTGCGATGAAACTGGTGGGAAATTGGAAGAGTCAAAAGATTGACTTTCAACACGGTTTGGAGCTGATGTGCTATGGGGGATTCTAGTGGTGCCAGCCCAATTCCTTGATGAACTTGAGGAACCTGCAGAAGTATTTTCACTAACTACAGCAGATCGAGTCTGACTTGGAAATGAGGGTATATGCCGAACAGAAGTTGATGTTGACCCAAAAGAACTGCATACTGCAGGCCAAGCATGTTGATGGCTGATCATTGATGAACCATTGCCATCTGCTGGCTTGCTTTGGCCAGAACAAGATGCTGATGATTCCGAAACACTTCTGACCACAGGCCAGGCGTGATGCATATTGATTGCAGATGGTGCAGTGTGACTTGCTGAACCAGACGCAGAAGCAGTTTTGCTGCTCTGCCTTCCAGTTGGTGCAGCGTGACTGGGTCTACTCGAAGCAGAACCCAAACCGAGGATATTCTCAGTTTTGTTGCTCTGCCTGCGGAGACGTGCAGCCATAGTATTCTTTTGTGAAGACTCAGCTTGAATCGGCTGTTGAGTACTAGGAGCAATCGGAAGAGGCGGAAAAGAAGATTCTTCAAGCGTATTACTTGATTGCTGGGAAACAGCTTTACGGTACCTCGATGATAACTCGGGGCCTGATGTGGCTATTGATTCAAATTGGGAAATGAGTGGATCAAAATCAGTTTCTTCAGCATGATCAGAGATCACCGTCCTCCTGCTGGAAGATGAAGCATCTTGAGATCTACCTTCTGAATTAGCCGTCTCCAAACTGGCTTCGATGGCCATGGATAGTTCAGTTTCAGAAGCATCCCGTCTGAACATACGTCCTCTTCCCCGGTGACCATCTTGTTCGTTACTGCGGCGATACCGAAAGCTCGTAGGTATCTGTGGAAATAGCAAACAACTATGATGTCTATAACAAACAAACTAAAATGTTCAAGGGCCCAAAGTAAAAGAAAATAAACATTGTGACAGAACATTTTATTTGAAATTGTATTCTCAATGGGAAAAAAAACTTGCCTGGAGAGCAGCATTTCGTTTGGAACGGGACATGCGGCCACCGTGTTCTAAGGCATTGTGCCTCTGAAAATGAACAGGAAAGTAAGGGCACTGGCTGAAGTTATAGGTCTTCATAACTCATATCAAGATATAAGTGGAAAGCTTCATGAACATATAATCGCTATTTTCAGTTCTAATGTGTTGATGATCTCGCTTAACATTATTTCAACTAGACAAATGTCTAGATGTCTACTGACCTTTAATTCAGCTTCGGACAGAAACACAATAAATTTCTTTACAAGGCATGCCTCATCCTCACATAAAAAATGATTACCACGGAAATGGATCTGGAATAAAAGACACCAGTTACAAAATAAATTGATGTTTAGAGTACTAGTGGAGAATATGATATCATAGCAAAAAAGGAAGTACTTCCAGATCATCGTAGTTTTTGTAGTACTCATATTGCCCAGGATGCTGCCTACAAAAGAATATTGATAGTATAAATGCCATGAACCATAACTGCAATACCCCAACAAATTATACTTGTAATGACTTTGATTAAAGTACACCTTTGACATAAATGACATGTATAGTGTTCAGTGGACATGTGTAAATACAGCTCATTGTCTCCATAAAAAGGGGTTCTACAAAATTCACACATCGGATGCCCCGTGAAGCCACCTCTTTCACTCTCAGTTCCATCCACCTCAGAGTCTCCAGTGTTCACATGCTGATTGAGTTGCGCTCTATTATATAGTTTTTGCTCACAAATAAATATCTGCAATTGAAAAGAATAATCAATGTTCTAGATGAAACATGTTGGAAATTATACATTACCAAAAGCACAATCATGTCAGATATGATGTGTTCATTTATGTTTCAACATGGTGGTAAAGATCACTAAAGCAATGTGATAGTTCCTAATTAACAAAATTAATCAAACAACATCACTTTGCTGGCATCATCACAGCACGCACACATAGTTGCTGCCAAATACTTTGAAATTCAAAGTTATCATAAATATAGAAAGGGGATGTATATCTTTTTCAATGGGAAAGTGGTGTGATTATCCTAGAGTAGACATTTTCATTATGTTAAAATCCAATTTCACAGATAAAATTGAATAATCAACTAAAATCAACAACCACAAGAAACCCAGTAAAATCTCAAGGAATGGATTTGGGGGATGGTGAGTTTATGTAGGCCTTACCCCTATGTGGGTTGTACAGAGGCTATTTCCAAGAGACTCCCGATTTAAAACAAAAGGAACACAGAAAAACAAACTATAATAGGCAAGACAGGGAGAGGAGCCCAAAAAAAGCAAGCACACACGGAGATACAATGAACTAATGCGGCATGTCCTACACAGGTTAGAGCACTGCCCAAAAGCTTATCCTACCACCCTAATCCTAGACCACACACTCCTATCTAGGGTCATAATCAACCAAATAGTGGCATTTTAATCTATGGGTTTGCATAGTTTAAACAGTCTTGCTTCCTGGACACAATATTAAAGTAATGATTACCGAAACCCACAAGCAATCCATTTGCATGTTTGTGTTACTTGATTTTATAAAGTATTATATTGCCAGTAATACTACGGGGTATGTTATATGTAGTAGGTAAACGTTGAGAGTTCAAAATGACATATTGAGTAAAGTGACCATTAAGCTGTTGAATATAGAAATATAGAATTAGTTCCTGCTTGGAAATAAGTTACAGCATTACAAAGACAAAGACATAAAATAGATAGAAAAATAAAAAGTAATAGACAATTCATGACTAGTACCTTTCTTCCTTCCAAGCATAAGCTGCACATTAACAGTCTGTGCTGGTGGAACAAATGCCCTTTCAACTGCTCAATATTCCGGAATTTCCCCCTTCTCCTCGGGCCTTCACTGGCTTGCTCGATATTATCGCACACACTGCATGACAGCCTACACATGGCTCTGATCATCTTGTAGTGATCCGAGTCATCAAAAAATGCTTGTGTATCTTCATGATACCAGTATGACCCCATCCGACCTTCTTTTGGCTCATGTGGGAAGCTTGAAAAGTCAATTATGTTTCGAGTGTAATCTCCAAGAGCCTGCAATATGGTATATTAAATTACAACTAAGGATGCAATTGCATGAACAAAACAGAGTCATTGGTGCCCATGCTGTTGGAGCTTGGAATACATAAACTGCCCGGTGCAAACAATTAAAAAAGCATTTAAATTTAGTTCCCTCAGCATTTAAAGAAAAATCAGCATAAACAAAATGCCAGTGACAGCATCCACAAAACCATGATTTGAAAGTCAATATACAGAAATTGGATTCAACCTTGGTGACAAAAACAAGGCTGTTTTCGGTCTTGCAGATACAGCATCGACGATCGTCGCAGATAAAGCGGAGGCGGGCGACGCAGGTGGAACAAACATCTTTGTGACCGCAAGCACCGTAAGCAACCCATTCCAGATTCTCCGCACACACAGCACAGCTATCATCCATCGCTTCCGATCAGTTTCAGAATCGTTGATCTAGGGTTCCGACTTTATGGCCACCGACCGGACAGGAACTGGAGATACGAATGAGGCGACGAAAAATATCGCAACTCGTAAACTCAATGGTCACAGCTTGATTCGACGATATATGTTTCGATGAAAGTTTACGGCGCAATTAATTTACACAAGAAATCTACCACGAATTAATTCACACAATTTAATTTTAAATAAAATGATACTCACTTTGTTAAATTTTTGCTCAATGTGAAATTTTTTGTGATTTTTAAAATATTTTGTTGTAATTACTAATTAGTATAGAAATCAATAATAAAAATTATATATTTAAAACTAAATAAAATGTGACAAAAATATTTTATGTTATCAAATTATCAATAAAAACATTTTAAAAAATTAAAGTTCTCAAGAGTATGCAATAGTAAAGACATAAATCATTTTGGGACAGGGGGAGTACGTAAAAAATGAAAAAACGAATGATTAATTATTATCTATTTAATTACTTGCATCTTATTTTGTAAAATTTTAATCATTTTTCATTTTCATCATGTTTTGTTAAACTTTTGAAGAAGTACTTTTATATTATTAGAAAAAATATAATAATTTTTTATGGGAACTAAAAAGGAAAATGTCACGTTTAATGCGTGATGGAGAATAATTCCACGTCGCTAAAAGGACCCACAATAGACCCCACGAGAAGTCCCAGAGAGCTACGTGACAGATAGATGCCTTACTAAGATACGCTCAATATGTCAAGTTGAGCCTAGATGCTTGGCACATTTCAAGTCGAGCACAAGACTCGCCACCTTGGAGCTAAATACAGAAAAAGAACCACTAAATAATTTAAGGAGACAACAATAAGAGAGTAAATAGAGATAGAGCCGTACTCAACACAGAGATCATGCAGCCCACATAGATTTTTGTCACAATATCATGGTCATGTCGGAGCATGGGTTCACTCAGTGGAAGCGTGCCTTTGTCGGACAAGACTCTACATACCAACGACAATATCTTGACGACAAGAGTGTTGGTGGGTATAAACCCATGAAGGCCCAGTCTAACAACCTCCAACCGAGCTTGCAACCTGCAACTTGGATGAATGGGTGGACAACCTCCAAGGTAGACGCGCCACTTGGGTCTGACATCACAAGTGGGATAATGTGACAAGGGCGAGACACCCATGCCAGCAAACCTTACAACACATAGTTCGATCTAACACAAAAATGACTACAAAAGAATTGACGGTGAGATGACTATATTAGAATGCAATGGTATTCCTTTTGTCTCTTATAAGTACTTGTGTAAAGCATCCAAGAAAGTGACGGTGTTTTAGAGAGAAAAAAGAGACTATAAAGAAAAAAAATATGTCAAATATCAAAGTTAAATATAACAATCAGGTTATGAGTGTTCCCATCAATCACTCTTTCAATATCATAGATTCTAAACATCATCTTTAGTCTCATACTTAAATACGAAACACAATAGTAAATCAAACCAAGTATTTTACACCATCAAGTGTCAATTACGATCTATTAATATTTTAATCAATGATTAATAACTTGCATAAGTATCTCTGCCCCTTGTAAATAGATCCAGGGAATAATACTCCTATATTGCACTTTCCTATATTATTGCATTCTCTCATTTTTTACTCTCGTTCATTACTTACTCACACTCAAATTTGACCTCACAACCAACCTACCAGGTGAATGTTGAGAAACAATTCGATGCGGATGAAATATTAAATACTCCTTACACTAGAACAAACTATGTCTATATAGTTAATAAAACCGGTTTTGTTTTATAATTCATTTTATTTAAAGATTAACATATAAATAAAAAATAAAATTTACATAATTAAGAATTATATCAAAAGATCTAAAAACAAGATGTGACAAGAATATTTTATTTTATCAAAGTCAATAAAAAATACAAATCTGTAAAAATTTCTACAATTTTTAAATACTAAAATATGTAAATCATTTAATCATCTTGTACGGGGGAGTGTACTCTGTAGCTTCTTCTTGAAAAAAAAAAGAGGAGTTTTTAAAGGGGACAATAAAAGAAAAGCAGCAGCAGTAGTCAGTAGTGACTTCCAGTTAGCATTCCACCGCTGGGAGGATCGATTGGAATGGCGTCGTCAGTGAAATCCTGGTGTGCTGCACCTCTCAAGTCAATGCCCTCTCGTTTGGGCGACTTCCGCCACTCTTGCTTTCCCGCTCTTGTTGTTGGCCTCTCATCCCCTCCCACCAGTCTCCTTCTCAAAGGACGCCGCCCATTTCCGGCTTCGCATTTCCCGATTGTCAGAGCCCAATCCTCTCCAGGTAAACAAACAAACAAGCC
>OOIL02000703.1:819945-837439 GCA_900332095.2 Cuscuta campestris
CCCCCCCCCCCCCCTTTTTTTTTTCCAATTTGGGGTTAGTATTCTCACGGATTCCTGCCTCTATTCCTTCATCAGAATACATCCCAGAGGCAAAATTTTACAAGGTGGAAGCTATTCTGAGGTGCTATACTCCGTTTTCTTATTCTTTCCATTTCTTCTCATCTTTTTATAAACTTCAAAGAAATTGAATTTGTTTATCATTGTATGTGCTTTCATTTCATTGGATGAGCTTTACCTGGCTAACCCCCTCTGTCCTATTGCTCATGTGAATTCGGAACAACTTATAGACCATGGAGAGTCCAAAAGGTTTCCTCGGTAAGAACTTCTATTTGTTCATCTATGATTTTAAAATATTTCCATCCGTGCACCCGGCTATACTTAAACTAGTTCCATCTCTAATATCTTGCCTCGTTTGGTTTACGATGTTGACTAAAGTGATTCCCAATACAATTTATTTGAGAATTAGAGCGGAATTAAAAAAAAAATTACATACTAAAAATTACACAAAAAACTCTCGTTAACAAGAGGTGACGTGAGGGAGTATGCAACTTTATAGACATGTTAACTAGTCTTCTAAACTTATGGTTGGGGTTTTAATGTTGGCAGAGTAAAAATATTTCATGGGTAAAGGCATGCTTACTCAGTTACTCTACCCATTTGAGCCATCCTAAAAGCAAAACCAGTGCATTGGTTAGCTCAATGGCTAGTTGACACATGTTTACCAAATCACTTCCGAAGAGTCTCTTAATACATTGTAGCACTAGTACTTTAACTAGCAGTGCTTTTTTATGCTTGATAGCTCTAGGCACTAGGAAAGCCCCGTTAGTACTTAGGAAAAAAGCCTTTTGTTGCAGGGATTCGTCTTGGACTCTAATATTCTTCTAGACTTGGATCATGATGTTGTTTGACTGGACCTGTAAGGTTGACCCAGAATATGGATCATTGACACACTCATGAGAATCATTCCAACCTTTTGTTGTTGTTCTGTTTTAGTATAGCTATAGTTTCTTTTAAAGTTTACCCAATGACCTTTGTGAAATGCAAAGGCACTTTTGGAAATGGGAATCCGTGGTGTCACCATCTCTGACGTCCGGGGTTTCGGCTCTCAAGGTGGATTATCGGAAAGGCATGCCGGTGAGTTTAATATTTGTTTAGTTTTTTTTAATAATATCTCCAGTTTTTACAGCCCTATCTGCTGAGTCATTACTCCGTAATATTATTATTGTTATTATTATCATTATTACTATTATATTAAAAAGTATTCTGCAGCTTCACATCTTAGATAGTGTAGATACATATTTTCTTGAGAACTTCAGTATTTATGTTAATGATCTGCGAACAATTCCACTTTTATTTGAACGCAAGCTTAACTCTGACTTTAAAAGTCTATTGTACCCTTGCTTTCAAAGGCCATAGATATTTGGTTGGAGTGAATGCAATGACATAATGAGCTGTTTATGTGATTGGGGTCCAAAAGGGGGAGTTAAGCTTTGATGCATTGTAGAGTTAATGATTTCTTGACAGGTTCTGAATTTTCTGAGGACAAGTTTTTGGCAAAAATCAAAATGGAGGTTGTCGTTAGCAAAGACCAGGTTTCAAAAAAGTCAAATATTTATTCTGTGACTTCATATACTCCATATGCTGTTTGCGGCCTAATATAAATTTTCATGTTGTTTTCTCTTAGGTTGAAGCAGTCATAGACAAGATAATTTCAGAGTCTAGAACTGGCGAGATTGGAGATGGGAAAATTTTCTGTAAGATTTTCACCTTTTTTAACTCTGAAAAGATATTATACTTCATCCATATGGAATTAGTTGGAGTGAAAGTGAAATGTCAGACAAGTTCTATAAACGGTTTATCATTCATTAATGTCACCACTGCTGATATGTTATCCAAAGGGTATCTTGGACAATTCACCAGATTTTGTTTGCTAAAAATGAAGAGTGGATAACTAATTCCGGACGCCCAAATGGAGTCCCTGTAGTATTTTCTAACTTCATTCTCTTGAATGAAAGCGATAAATGAGATATGAAGTAATTTGGCAAATACGGAGTAGAACTGAAAAGTGGCTTGTCAAATCTCAGTGAGATGATGCATAAATAGTACAGTATATTGTTATGGTGTGCAACATAATACTTTTGGTGATGAAACATACAAGTCACTTCTCTACCCTATAGTGAAGAGCAAGAAATTGAGTATCAAATGCTTATTTTTGTTGTTTTTGCAGTGATTCCTGTTGCAGATGTGATAAGAGTGCGCACGGGTAAGAAACAAATAGTGCATCCTCTCCTCTTTAATTCATTATTACAGTCGCATAGCTCAATGGGTCAAGAGGGTAGTAAGTACCACAGGGTAAACCTGGGTTTAACTCTTGGCGAAGAATGACCATGCGATGCAAGGGATTCTTGCACCTACCAGAGAGTCTTGAACTCTCTTGATCAGTTTGAGATCATAACTCAATTTATCTCCGCCCTAGCCTATTGTCCGGGTCAGTACTGGGAGACCATTGGAGTTGGGGTTCAAACATTTTTCCTTTAATTATTACAATCATTTTTTTAATATATATATACTCTGTAATATTGATTGATAAGTGTGGCTTGTCTCCTATAAACTTTTCAAGAGTACTTCACAAAAAAAAAAAACAATGAACTGAGTATACTTGTGTAATTTAGGGGAGAGGGGAGAAAAGGCAGAGAGGATGATGGGCGGAAGAGCTGACATGATCGGGTTGTCGAGTGCATGAGGTGGTGGCTGCGGTGTGAAAAGTTACTATTAGCCAGCAAACAAGGAAATGCTCGTTATTATGTTCTCTAAGAAAACCTGAACTAGTTGGTGTGTGGAAGATGATGTATCTTTGATTGAATAACATTTATGATATTATATTGTGAGACTAATAACAATAATAATAATATACTCTCTCCACACCCTTTTTTGGTCCACCCACACATTGCTTATATAAGGCGGGATTCGTGCGATTAAATATATGTATGATGGTGCTACAACAAATGTGAGAAGTCAAAGTGGGGGTAACAAGGGAATTTCTCATCCGTGTAGAATTAGTAGTCGCTTAGCTTAGTTATCTTTTTATACTAGTATCAGAAGCTCTTGCCAAACATATCTGAGAACTCATACCATGGTGTATGCCTTTTGCCGATGGCATCATCCTTCATCCTAATGTGAGAATCACTAGAGGATTTGAATGAGAAGCTGGATTTCTGGAGATAAGCTTTGAAGTTGCATGATTTGTGTATAAGCCACACTAAAAATAGTATATGGAGTGCAAGTTTAGCAACAGAAAGAAAAAAAAGTTAGATCGAGGTGAAAGTCAAAGAAAAAATACTATACCCCACGTAATAGGCAATGAAAAAATAGGCAAGGGATGTTAACCACATGATTCAAGTCGGTTGGCCAACATGGTATGTGATAAAAAAGTACCTTTAAAAATGCAAGAAAACCTTTGCCATATTGCGATTGGACTAGCTATGTTGTATGGAATAAATATGGTTGATAGATTGGTTGATAAACTTTTAATCTTTCCCATAAAGTATTTTTTTAAGTTATACTTTTCCATAAATTTTAACTCTTTCCAATAAACTTTTACACTTTCGCATAAAGTATTTATTTAAGTTACACTTTTCCATAAACTTTAACTCATTCTCCCATAAGTATTTATTTAAATTATTACACTTTCACATAAACTTTTAATCTTTCTCATAAACTTTTATACTTTCCCATAAAGTATTTTTTTAAGTTACACTTTTCCATAAACTTTAACTCTTTCCCATAAACTTTTACAATTTTCTCATAAAGTATTTATTTAAGTTACACTAACCCATAAACTTTTACTCTTTCTAAAAAACTTTTACACTTTCCCATAAAGTAATGATGTCTTTACATTGGAATACGTGAAAAGAGTGGTGAGAAAGTAATGATATTTTTACATTGGAATACGTTAAAAGAGTGGCCAATCCATCAAATTTCGTCTCCCAATAGGCGTGCCTCTTAAGTGCATTAAATGCATTGTACTTTTGGTTCGTGGCTCAATAAATCTCTTTTTTAACCTTTATTACTCCACGGGTACCAAAGAATTAAAAGCCCAACCGTAACACCCATTTCAGAAATTCAACCAAGATCTGTATCCGAATTCGATATACGATAAAAATAAACAGATACAGAAGTATTTATATATACTACTCCATATATAGTTTAATTGGACTTTAAAATTTGGAAATGAATACGAATATATCCGATATCCGACGAATGAGATTTGGATTTTTAGCATCTGCCATGATCCGTATGCGGATTCGATATCCGATAAAAGAGTAAATTCCGTAAATGATCCCCAATTACGGATGATTTTCCACATCTTGTTTTTTATTTTTAGATAATCCATAAATGGTCCCCAATTTTGAAAAATTAATTCATAAATAGTCTTTTTTACCAAACATGAGAAAATATTTTTTTCCAGAAATAGTTCTTAAAGGACTGTATTTGTTTACACCCCTATTAATTTCAAATACCATTAAAAACAAACCCCATACACATCCAATAAGTGTTATATTAAAATCGAAAACTATTGCTCTTTACAAAGACAACAATAAGCTCAAGCATTTAAGATTTCTAATGTAAGAAATCTCATCATTAGAACAGATTTACCAAGGATCGGTTTGGAGAGGAAAATAATAGTTGGAAGTCACTTTTCTCATTTTCTAGTGTTTGGAAACACAGTCAATGGAAAAATATATGTTGTCAAGGTGAAAAATGAAGTCATTTTAGCCAATTTTGACATCGACTTGATTTTTCGGAAGCCTGCTGCTTCTTCAATGCTTAGGTTGTTCTCCCATCGCTTATTCCATCACCGGCGTCCAGCCTCCTCAATCATCATCGTCCTACCCACCACACATTGTCTGCACCATCCCCAAAAGCGTATATTGGGAACACCTCAACCCAGAGCAAATCAGATCTGAAAAATATCCAAATCAATAGTCATCCTTAACTTGTTATTACCCCCCGTCATTGTAGCCAGACATTAAAACACATGTCTTTTGCAAAAAACTCATTTTCTAGACCTCATTTTCCCCTCTTTTCAATTGAACCTTAAAGTAGAATAAAATGACTATATTCATAATTAGACTTCTCTTAAGTCATCAAAATTTGTCTTAAATATATTGATTCCAAAGGGAAATTATACTTTTTTCCACTAACATTCAACCAATTAGTAGAGGTTAATATTGAATCAATTATTGGTATCCAGGAAGCAAATTGGACAAAATTTAAAGCTAATGACATAAAGTAAAAATTACTTTAGATAGATCAACAAAAAAATTAGGTGTACTATTATCTGTAGTCTCACTGCAATATTAGAACTCACTCATACCTCCAAGACATAGATTTTTCATTCCACAAATCCACCAAAACCTCCACTTTTAAATCACAATAAGATGCGTAGTGTAGTGATTCAAATAAGATCATGACCTCTCTGCATATCACACATGTAAATTCAATACTATTGCAAGTATTCAAAATAATCATTTGGTAAGCACATTATCATGACTAAGTACCTTGAGGATAAGTGTATATCTTTCTTGCGCCATATTTTCACAATATATATTTAATGGACAGCTATTGTGCTACACTATTGGTAAAAAAATAAAAACTGGTGTAAAGAAATCAATCTCATACCTTTCTGCACTGCTTAAGGTGCTCCATGCATGTTAGTATCCGAAGCAACCACTGATCTCACACAACAAACTTTGACGAATCCCTGAAATAATGCAATGGAAGATTCCTAAATCCTACCACATGTAAATATGTTGTCAATTGGCAAATAATCGTTTTTTAACAAAATCTGTTTTTTAACAAAAATATACAACAATCTATTGCGAGAGTAACTCTATCTATCATTTTTTATTTAGACATGAGAAATTTTAGCTTTCTGCACTACATGAGATAAATAGATATATTATAACTTGAAAACACATCAGCTTACCATTTAAACCATAAAATAAGTCCAATATAAAAAACTGTTTTTTTTAAAAGAATTTTAAAGTGCAAAATATAATTATAATTTTAAAGTGAATTTTATAAAAAGACTTGTCAGTAATGTCTAAATTATAATTTTTTTAGTTTTGGCCTCGAGCTCTAGGGGTACCATCACATTATTTGGCCAAATTTTAAATTCATCTAAAAGCTTGCCAAATTTGACATGGATATTTATATTTGCATGTAAAATCCTTTGTAAAAGTTTCATGTCAAAAAGACTTGTCAGTAATATCTAAATTATAATAATTTTATTTTTGGCCTCGAGCTCTAGGGGTAGCATCACATTTTTTGGCCAATTTTTAAATTAATCAAAAAATTTGCCAAATTTTACAGGGATATTTCTATTTGATTTTAAATTCCTTAGTAAAAGTTTCATGTTAAAAATACTTGTCATTAATGTCTAAATGATAATTTTTTTAGTTTTGGCCTCGAGCTCTAGAGGTACTCATCACATTTTATGGCCAAATTTTAAATTCATCAAAAAATGTGCCAAATTTGACATGGATATTTACATTTTTTGGGGTAATGTCCTTTTGGGGTACCATTACATGTATAATCCTTTCTAAAAGTTTCATGTCAAAAAGACTTGTCTATAATGTCTGAATTATAATTATTTTAATTTTGGCCTCGAGCTCTAGGGGTATCATCACATTTTTTGGCCAAATTTTAAATTCATCAAAAAACGTGCCAAATTTGACATTGATATTTATATTTTTTATGTAAGATCCTTTATAAAAGTTTCATGTCAAAACGACATGTCAATAATGTCTCAATTATAATGTTTTTTATTTTTGGCCTCGAGCTCTAGAGATACCATCACATTTTTTGGCCAAATTTTAAATTCATCAAAAAATTTGCCAAATTTGACATGGATTTGTCTATTTGCATGTAAAATCCTTTGTAAAAATTTTATGTCAAAAAGACTTTTCAGTAATATATAAATTATAATTATTTTAATTTTTGCCTCGAGCTCTAGGGGTTTTATCACATTTTTCAACCAAATTTTAAATTCATCAAAAAATTTGCCAAATTTGACATGGATATTTCTATTTGCATGTAAGATCCTTTGTAAAAATTTCATGTCAAAAAGACTTGTCAGTAATGTATAAATTATACGGAGTAATTTTTTTATTTTTGGCCTCGAGCTCTAGGGGTAACATCACAATTTTTTGGCAAATTATAAATTCATCAAAAACGTGCCAAATTTGACATGGATATTTATATTTGCATGTAAAATCCTTTGTAAAAGTTTCATGTCAAAACAACTTGTCAGTAATGTCTAAAAATTTTAAATTTATCAAAAAATTTGGGGTACCATGTAAAATTTTTTGGGGGTAATGTCCTTTGGGGTACCAATACCAAAGTAATGTCCTTTGGGGTACCATTACATTTTTTGGCCAAATTTTAAATTTATCAAAAAATTTTCCAAATTTGACAGGGATATTTCTATTTGCTTTTAAATTCCTTAGCAAAAGTTTCATGTTAAAAATACTTGTCGTTAATGTCTAAATTATAATTTTTTTAGTTTTGGCCTCGAGTTCTAGGGGTACCATCACATTTTATGGCCAAAATTTAAATTCATCAAAAAATGTGCCAAATTGGACATGGATATTTATATTTGATTGTAAAATCCTTTCTGAAAGTTTCATATTAAAAAGACTTGTCTGTAATGTCTAAATTATAATTTTTTTTAGTTTTGACCTCGAGCTCTAGGGGTACCATCACATTTTTTTGCCCAAATTTTAAATTCGTTAAAAAAATTTCCCAAATTTGACATCGATATTTATTATTGCATGTAAAATCCTTTGTAAAAGTTTCATGTAAAAAAGACTAGTCAGTAATGTAGAAATTATAATTTTTTTAGTTTTAGCCTCGAGCTCTAAGGGTATTATCACATTTTTTGGCCAAATATTAAATTCATCAAAAAACTGCCAAATTTGATATGGATATTTCTATTTGCTTTTAAATTCATTTGTAAAAGTTTCATGTTAAAAAGACTTCTCATTAATGTCTAAATTAAAAATTTTTTAGATTTTTCCTCGAGTTCAAGGACTATTATCACATTTTTTAGCCAAATTTTAAATTAATCAAAAAATTTTCCAAATTTGACATGGATATTTATACTTTCATGTAAAATCCTTTCTAAAAGTTTCATGTGAAAAAGACTTGTCAGTTATGTCTAAATTATATATTTTTTTACTTTTGGCCTCGAGCTCTAGGGGTACCATCACATTTTTTGGCCAAATTTTAAATTCATCAAAAAATTTTCCAAATTTGACATGGATATTTCTATTTTCATGTAAAATCGTTTGTAAAAGTTTCATGTAAAAAAGACTTGTCAGTAATGTCTAAATTATAATTTTTTTAGTTTTGGCCTCGAGCTCTAGGGGTACCATCACATTATTTGGCCAAATTTTAAATTTATCAAAAAGCTTGCCAAATTTGACATGGATATTTATATTTGCATGTAAAATCCTTTGTAAAAGTTTCATGTCAAAAAGACTTGTAAGTAATATCTAAATTATAATAATTTTAGTTTTGGCCTCGAGCTCTAGGGGTAGCATCACATTTTTTGGCCAATTTTTAAATTCATAAAAAAATTTTCCAAATTTTACAAGGATATTTCTATTTTCTTTTAAATTCCTTAGTAAAAGTTTCATGTTAAAAATACTTGTCGTTAATGTCTAAATTATAATATTTTTAGTTTTGGCCTCGAGCTCTAGGGGTACCCATCACATTTTATGGCCAAATTTTATATTCATCAAAAAATGTGCCAAAATTGACATGGATATTTATATTTGATTGTATAATCCTTTCTAAAAGTTTCATATTAAAAAGACTTGTCTGTAATGTCTAAATTATAATTTTTTTTAGTTTTGGCCTCGAGCTCTAGGGGTACCATCACATTTTTTGGCCAAATTTTAAATTCATCAAAAAGTTTGCCAAATTTTATAGGGATATTTCTATTTGCATGTAAGATCCTTTATAAAAGTTTCATGTCAAAAAGACTTGTCAATAATGTCTCAATTGTAATGTTTTTTAGTTTTGGCCTCGAGCTCTAGGGGTACCATCACATTTTTTGGCCAAATTTTAAATTCATCAAAAAATTTGCCAAATTTGACATGGATATTTCTATTTGCATGTAAACCCTTTGTAAAAATTTCATGTCAAAAAGACTTGTCAGTAATGTATAAATTATAATTATTTATTTTTGGCCTCGAGCTCTAGGGGTAACATCACAATTTTTGGCCAAATTATAAATTCATCAAAAAAGGTGCCAAATTTGACATGGGTATTTATATTTTCATGTAAAACCCTTTGTAAAAGTTTCATGTCAAAACGACTTGTCAGTAATGTCTAAATTATAATTTTTTTAGTTTTGGCCTCGATTTTTGGGGGTACCATCACATTTTTTGGCCAAATTTTAAATTCATCAAAAAATTTGCAAAATTTGACAAGGATATTTCTATTTGCATGTAAGATCCTTTGTAAAAGTATCATGTCAAAAAGACTTGTGAGTAATGTATAAATTATAATTATTTTAATTTTGGCCTCGAGCTCTATAGTTATTATCACATTCTTTGGCCAAATTTTAAATTCATCAAAAAATTTGCCAAATTTGACATGGATATTTCTATTTGCATGTAAGATCCTTTGTAAAAATTTCATGTCAAAAAGACTTGTCAGTAATGTATAAATTAAAATTTTTTTAGTTTTGGCCTCGAACTCTAGGGGTACCATCACATTTTTTGGCCAAATTTTAAATTCATCAAAAAACGTGCCGAATTTGACATGGATATTTATATTTGCGTGTAAGATCCTTTATAAAAGTTTCATGTCAAAACTACTTGTCAGTAATGTCTGAATTATAATGTTTTTTAGTTTTGGCCTCGAGCTCTAGGGTACCATCACATTTTATAGCCAACTTTTAAATTCATCAAAAAACGTTCAAAATTTGACATGGATATTTATATTTGCATGTAAGATCCTTTATAAAAGTTTCATGTCAAAACGAGTTGTCATATTATAATTTTTTTTAGTTTTGGCCTCGAGCTCTAGGGGTACCATGACATTTTTTGGCCAAATTTTAAATTCATCAAAAAATTTTCCAAATTTGACATGGTTATTTCTATTTCATGTAAAATCCTTTGTAAAATTTTCATGCCAAAACGACTTGTGAGTAATGTCTAAATTATAATTTTTTTTAGTTTTGGCCTCGAGCTTTGGGGGTAACCATTACATTTTTTAGCCAAATTTTAAATTCATCAAACAATTTGCCAAATTTGACATGGATATTTCTATTTGCATGTAAGATCCTTTGTAAAAATTTCATGTCAAAAAGACTTGTCAGTAATGTATAAATTATAATTTTTTTAGTTTTGGCCTCGAGCTCTAGGGGTACCATCACATTTTTTGGCCAAATTTTAAATTCATCAAAAAACGTGCCAAATTTGACATGGAAATTTATATTTGCGTGTAAGATCCTTTATAAAAGTTTCATGTCAAAACTACTTGTCAGTAATGTCTGAATTATAATGTTTTTTAGTTTTGGCCTCGAGCTCTAGGGTACCATCACATTTTATGGCCAACTTTTCAATTCATCAAAAAACGTGCAAAATTTGACATGGATATTTATATTTGCATGTAAGATCCTTTATAAAAGTTTCATGTCAAAACGAGTTGTCATATTATAATTTTTTTTAGTTTTGGCCTCGAGCTCTAGGGGTACCACGACATTTTTTGGCCAAATTTTAAATTCATCAAAAAATTTTCCAAATTTGACATGGATATTTCTATTTCATGTAAAATCCTTTGTAAAAGTTTCATGCCAAAACGACTTGTAAGTAATGTCTAAATTATAATTTTTTTTAGTTTTGGCCTCGAGCTTTGGGGGTAACCATTACATTTTTTAGCCAAATTTTAAATTCATTAAACAATTTGCCAAATTTGACATGGATATTTCTATTTGCATGTAAGATCCTTTGTAAAAATTTTATGTCAAAAAGACTTATCAGTAATGTATAAATTATAATTTTTTTAGTTTTGGCCTCGAGCTCTAGGGGTACCATCACATTTTTTGGCCAAATTTTAAATTCTTCAAAAAACGTGCCAAATTTGACATGGATATTTATATTTACGTGTAAGATCCTTTATAAAAGTTTCATGTCAAAACTACTTGTCAGTACTGTCTGAATTATAATGTTTTTTAGTTTTGGCCTCGAGCTCTAGGGTACCATCACATTTTATGGCCAAATTTTAAATTCATTAAAAAATTTGCCAAATTTGACATGGATATTTCTATTTGCATGTAAAACCCTTTGTAAAAATTTCTTGTCAAAAAGACTTGTCAGTAATATATAAATTATAATTATTTAAATTTTGGCCTCGAGCTCTAGGGGTATTATCACATTTTTGGCCAAATTTTAAATTCACCAAAAAATTTGCCAAATTTGACATGGATATTTCTATTTGCATGTAAAACCCTTTGTAAAAATTTCATGTCAAAAAGGTTTGTCAGTAATGTATAAATTATAATTTTTTATTTTTGGCCTCGAGCTCTAGGGTTAACATCACATTTTTTGGCCAAATTATAAATTCATCAAAAAAGGTGCCAAATTTGACATGGATATTTATATTTTCATGTAAAATCCTTTTTAAAAGTTTCATGTCAAAAAGACTTGTGAGTAATGTATAAATTATAATTATTTTAATTTTGGTCTCGAGCTCTAGGGGTATTATCACATCTTTTGGCCAAATTTTAAATTCATCAAAAAATTTGCCAAATTTGACATGGATATTTCTATTTGAATGTAAAATCCTTTGTAAGAATTTCATGTCAAAAAGACTTGTCAGTAATGTATAAATTATAATTATTTTAATTTTGGCCTCGAGCTCTATAGGTATTATCACATTTTTTGGCCAAATTTTAAATTCATCAAAAAATTTGCCAAATTTGACATGGATATTTCTATTTGCATGTAAGATCCTTTGAAAAAATTTCATGTCAAAAGACTTGTCTGTAATGTATAAATTATAATTTTTTTAGTTTTGGCCTCGAGCTCTAGGGGTACCATCACATTTTTTGGCCAAATTTTAAATTCATCAAAAAACGTGCCAAATTTGACATGGATATTTATATTTGCGTGTAAAATCCTTTATAAAAGTTTCATGTCAAAACTACTTGTCAGTAATGTCTGAATTATAATGTTTTTTAGTTTTGGCCTCGAGTTCTAGGGTACCATCCCATTTTATGGCCAAATTTTAAATTCATTAAAAAATTTGCCAAATTTGACATGGATATTTCTATTTGCATGTAAAACCCTTTGTAAAAATTTCTTTTCAAAAAGACTTGTCAGTAATATATAAATTATAATTATTTAAATTTTGGCCTCGAGCTCTAGGGGTATTATCACATTTTTGGCCAAATTTTAAATTCACCAAAAAATTTGCCAAATTTGACATGGATATTTATATTTGCATGTAAAACCCTTTGTAAAAATTTCATGTCAAAAAGGTTTGTCAGTAATGTATAAATTATAATTTTTTATTTTTGGCCTCGAGCTCTAGGGTTAACATCACATTTTTTGGCCAAATTATAAATTCATCAAAAAAGGTGCCAAATTTGACATGGATATTTATATTTTCATGTAAAATCCTTTTTAAAAGTTTCATGTCAAAAAGACTTGTGAGTAATGTATAAATTATAATTATTTTAATTTTGGCCTCGAGCTCTAGGGGTATTATCACATCTTTTGGCCAAATTTTAAATTCATCAAAAAATTTGCCAAATTTGACATGGATATTTCTATTTGAATGTAAAATCCTTTGTTAGAATTTCATGTCAAAAAGACTTGTCAGTAATGTATAAATTATAATTATTTTAATTTTGGCCTCGAGCTCTATAGGTATTATCACATTTTTTGGCCAAATTTTAAATTCATAAAAAAATTTGCCAAATTTGACATGGATATTTCTATTTGCATGTAAGATCCTTTGTAAAAATTTCATGTCAAAAGACTTGTCAGTAATGTATAAATTATAATTTTTTTAGTTTTGGCCTCGAGCTCTAGGGGTACAATCACATTTTTTGGCCAAATTTTAAATTCATCAAAAAACGTGCCAAATTTGACATGGATATTTATATTTGCGTGTAAAATCCTTTATAAAAGTTTCATGTCAAAACTACTTGTCAGTAATGTCTGAATTATAATGTTTTTTAGTTTTGGCCTCGAGTTCTAGGGTACCATCCCATTTTATGGCCAAATTTTAAATTCATTAAAAAATTTGCCAAATTTGACATGGATATTTCTATTTGCATGTAAAACCCTTTGTAAAAATTTCATGTCAAAAAGACTTGTCAGTAATATATAAATTATAATTATTTAAATTTTGGCCTCGAGCTCTAGGTGTATTATCACATTTTTGGCTAAATTTTAAATTCATCAAAAAATTTGCCAAATTTGACATGGATATTTATCTTTGCATGTAAAATATTTTGTTAAAGTTTCAAGTCAAAACAACTTGTCAGTAATGTCTAAATTATAATTTTTTTAATTTTGGCCTCGAGCTCTTGGGTTACCAACACATTTTTGGCCAAATTTTAAATTCATCAAAAAACGTGCAAAATTTGACATGGATATTTATATTTGCATGTAAGATCCTTTATAAAAGTTTCATGTTAAAACGGCTTGTCAGTAATGTCTGAATTATAATTTTTTTTAGTTTTGGCCTCGAGCTCTAGGGGTACCATCACATTTTTTGCCAAATTTTAAATTCATCAAAAACTTTGCAAAATTTGACATGAATATTTCTATTTCCATGTAAAATCCTATGTAAAAGTTTCATGTCAAAAAGACTTGTCAGTAATGTATAAATTTTGATTCTTTTAGTTTTGGCCTAGAGATCTAAGGGTTATCACAATTTTTGGCCAAATTTTAAAGTCATCAAAAAAATTTCCAAATTTGAAATCGATATTTATATTTGCATGTAAAATCCTTTATATTTCATGTCAAAACGACTTGTCAATAATGTCTAAATTATAATTTTTTAGTTTTGGCCTCGACCTTTGGGGGTACCATTACATTTTTGGCCAAATTTTAAATTCATCAAAAAATTTGCGAAATTTGATAAGGATATTTCTATTTGCATGTAAAATCCTTTGTAAAAATTTCATGTCAAAAAGACTTGTCAGTAATGTATAAATTATAATTATTTTATTTTTGGCCTCGAGCTCTAGGGGTATTATCACATTTTTTGGCCAAATTTTAAATTCATCAAAAAATTTCATGTCAAAAAGACTTGTCAGTAATGTATAAAATATAATTTTTTAGTTTTAACCTCGAGCTCTAGGGGTACCATCATAATTTTTGGCCAAATTTTAAATTCATCAAAAAACGTGCCAAATTTGACATGGATACTTATATTTTCATGTAAAATCCTTTGTAAAAGTTTCATGTCAAAACGACTTGTCAGTAATGTCTAAATTATAATTTTTTTAGTTTTGGCTCAAGCTTTGGGGGTACCATCACTTTTTTTGGCCAAATTTTAAATTCATCAAAAAATTTGCCAAATTTGACAAGGATATTTCTATTTGCATGTAAAATCCTTTGTAAAAGTTTCATGTCAAAAAGACTTGTCAGTAATGTATAAATTATAATTATTTTAATTTTGGTCTTATGCTCTATGGGTATTATCACATTTTTTGGCCAAATTTTAAATTCATCAAAAAATTTGCCAAATTTGACATGGATATTTCTATTTCCATATAAGATCCTTTTTAAAAATTTCATGTCAAAAAGACTTGTCAGTAATGTATAAATTATAATTGTTTTAGTTTTGACCTCGAGCTCTATGGGTACCATCACATTTTTTGGCCAAATTTTAAAATTATCAAAAAACGTGCCAAATTTGACATGGATATTTATATTTGAATGTAAGATCCTTTAAAAAAGTTTCATGCAATAACGACTTGTCAAATTATAATTTTTTTAAGTTTTGGCCTCGAGTTCTAGGGGTACCATCACATTTTTTTGCCAAATTTTAAATTCATCAAAAAATGTGCCAAATTTGACATGGATATTTTTATTTGCGTGTAAGATCCTTTATGTAAGTTTCATGTCAAAACGACTTTTCAGTAATGTCTGAATTATAATTTTTTTTAGATTTGGCCTCGAGCTCTAGGGTACCATCACAATTTTTGGCCAAAATTTAAACTCATCAAAAAACATGCCAAATTTGAAATGGATATTTATATTTGCATGTAAGATCCTTTATAAAAGTTTCATGCCAAATTTTGTCCTCGAGCTTTGGTGGTACCATCACATTTTTTGGCCAAATTTTAAATTAATCAAAAAATTTGCCAAATTTGACATGGATATTTCTATTTGCACGTAAGATCCAATATAAAAGTTTCATGTCAAAACGATTTGTCAGTAATGTCTAAAATATAATTTTTTAGTTTTGGCCTCGAGCTCTAGGGGTACCATCACAATTTTTGTCCAAATTTTAAATTCATCAAAAAACGTGCCAAATTTGACATGGATATTTATATTTTCATGTAAAATCCTTTGTAAAAGTTTCATGTCAAAACGACTTGTCAGTAATGTCTAAATTATAATTTTTTTAGTTTTGGCCTCGAGCTTTGGGGGTACCATCACATTTTTTGGCCAAATTTTAAATTCATCAAAAAATTTTCAAAATTTGACAAGGATATTTCTATTTGCATGTAAGATCCTTTGTAAAAGTATCATGTCAAAAAGACTTGTGAGTAATGTATAAATTATAATTATTTTAATTTTGGCCTCGAGCTCTAGGGGTATTATCACATCTTTTGGCCAAATTTTAAATTCATCAAACAATTTGCAAAATTTGACATGGATATTTATATTTGAATGTAAAATCCTTTGTAAGAATTTCATGTCAAAAAGACTTGTCAGTAATGTATAAATTATAATTATTTTAATTTTGGCCTCGAGCTCTATAGGTATTATCACATTGTTTGGCCAAATTTTAAATTCATCAAAAAATTTTCCAAATTTGACATGGATATTTCTATTTGCATGTAAGATCCTTTGTAAAAATTTCATGTCAAAAAGACTAGTAGGTAATGTATAAATTATAATTTTTTTAGTTTTGGCCTCGAGCTCTAGGGGTACCATCACATTTTTTGGCCAAATTTTAAATTAATCAAAAAACGTGGCAAATTTGACATGGATATTTATATTTGCGTGTAAGATCCTTTATAAAAGTTTCATGTCAAAACTACTTGTCAGTAATCTCTGAATTATAATGTTTTTTAGTTTTGGCCTCGAGCTCTAGGGTACCATCACATTTTATGGCCAAATTTTAAATTCATCAAAAAACGTGCAAAATTTGACATGGATATTTCTATTTGCATGTAAGATCCTTTATAAAAGTTCATGTCAAAACGACTTGTCATATTATAATTTTTTTTAGTTTTGGCCTCGAGCTCTAGGGGTACCATCACATTTTTTGGCCAAATTTTAAATTCATCAAAAAATTTGCCAAATTAGACATGGATATTTCTTTTTCATGTAAAATCCTTTGTAAAAGTTTCATGCCAAAACGACTTGTCAGTAATGTCTAAATTATAATTTTTTTAGTGTCGGCCTCGAGCTTTGGGGGTAACCATTACATTTTTTGGCCAAATTTTAAATTCATCAAACAATTTGCCAAATTTGACATGGATATTTATATTTTCATGTAAGATCCTTTGTAAAAATTTCATGTCAAAAAGACTTGTCAGTAATGTATAAAATATAATTTTTTAGTTTTGGCCTCGAGCTCTAGGGGTAACATCACAATGTTTGGCAAAATTTTAAATTCATCAAAAAAACGTTCCAAATTTGACATGGATATTTATATTTGCATGTAAAATCCTTTTTAAAAGTTTCATGTCAAAACGACTTGTCGGTAATGTCTAAATTATACTTTTTTTAGTTTTGGCCTCGAGCTTTGGGGGTACCATTATATTTTTTGGCCAAATTTTAAATTCATCAAAAAATTTGCCAAATTTGACATGGATATTTCTACTTGCATGTAAAATCCTTTGTAAAAATTCCATGTTAAAAAAACTTGTTAGTAATGTATAAATTATAATTATTTTAATTTTGGCCTCGAGCTCTAGGGGTACCATCACATTTTTTGGCCAAATTTTAAATTCTTCAAAAAATTTTCCAAATTTGACATGGATATTTCTATTTGCATGTAAGATCGTTTATAAAAGTTTCATGTCAAAACGACTTGTTAGTAATGTCTAAATTATAATTTTTTTAGTTTTGACCTCGAGCTTTTTCGGTACCATCACACTTTTTAACAAATTTTAAATTCATCAAAAAATTTGCCAAATTTGACATGGATATTTCTAGTTCCATGTAAAATCCTTTTTAAAAATTTCATGTCAAAAACACTTGACAATAATGTCTAAATTATA
>OOIL02000703.1:841216-854392 GCA_900332095.2 Cuscuta campestris
AGAGCCATTTTTGTGAAGCTTGTGTTGTGTTCTTGAGCGTTCTTAGTTTACTCATATCCACTCTTAAGGAGAGTCTTGTTCTTGAGTGTCTTAGTGTTGTATACACGTTAAGGGAAGCTTGTTTCCCTTGGTTGTACGAAGGAAAGGTATTTTCCTTCGGGTTGAAGTCTTGGAGTGCGGTATCTCCAAGCAAGTGTTGTTGAGGCTCGTGGGACTCGAGTTCTCAGGTTGTAACGGTTTGTTAAGCACCCGTAAGCTTAACGGAAGTAGTGTAGCTCGAGAGAGTCTCTCGGGAGACTGGATTAGCCACACGTTGTGGTGAACCAGTATAAATCTTGCTGTGCTCCCTTTACGCTTTCTATGCTCTTTACGTTTCACGTTCTTAATTTTTTATTCCTGCGATTTCTAGGATCAAACGCTATTCACCCCCCTCTAGCATTGGTCACTCATTCTAACAATTTTTTGCCAAATTTTAAATTCATCAAAAAACGTGCCAAATTGACATGGATATTTATATTTGCATGTAAAATTCTTTGTAAAAGTTTCATGTCAAAAAGACTTGTGAGTAATATCTAAATTATAATTTATTTTAGTTTTGGCATCGAGCTCTAGGGGTAACATCACATTTTTTGGCCAAATTTTAAGTTCATCAAAAAATTTTCCAAATTTCGCATGACTATTTCTATTTGCATGTAAAATTCTTTGTAAAAATTTCCTGTCAAAAAGACTTAATAATAATGTCTAAATTATAATTTTTTTAGTTTTGGCCTAGAGCTCTAGGGGTACCATCACAATTTTTGGCCAAATTTTAAATTCATCAAAAAATTTTCCAAATTTGACTTCGATATTTATATTTGCATGTAAAATCCTTTAGTAAATTTTCATGTCAAAACGACTTGTTAGTAATGTCTAAATTATAATTTTTTTAGTTTTGGCCTCGAGCTTTGAGGGTGCCAATAACATTTTTTCTCCAAATTTTAAATTCATCAAAAAATTTTCCAAATTTGACATGGATATTTCTATTTGCATGTAAAATCCTTTGTAAAAATTTCATGTCAAAAAGACTTGTCAGTAATGCATAAATTATAATTATTTTAATCTTGGCCTCGAACTCTAGGGGTAACATCACAATTTTTGGCCAAATTTTAAATTCATCAAAAAACGTGCCAAATTTGACATGGATATTTATATTTTCATGTAAAATCCTTTGTAAAAGTTTCATGTCAAAAAGACTTGTCATTAATGCCTAATTTTAATTTTTGTTAGTTTTGGCCAAATTAAAATTAATGACTAATTTTAATTTTTGTTAATGCCTAATATTTTCTATTTGCATGTAAGATCCTTTATAAAAGTTTTATGTCAAAACCACTTGTCTGTAATGTCTAAATTATAATTTTTTTAGATTTGGATCGAGCTGTACGGGTAACATCACATTTTTTGGCCAAATTTTAAATTCATCAAAAAAAAATTCAAATTTGACATTGATATTTGTATTTGCATGTAAAATCCTTTGAAAATGTTTCATGACTTGTCAGTAATTTTTAAATTATAATTTTTTTAGTTTTGGCCTTGAGCTCTAGGGGTACCATCACATTTTTTGGCCAAATTTTAAATTCATCAAAAAACGTGCCAAATTTGACATGGATATTTATATTTGCATGTAAAATCCTTTGAAAATGTTTCATGTCAAAAAGACTTGTCATTAATGCCTAATTTTAATTTTTGTTAGTTTTGGCCAAATTAAAATTAATGCCTAATTTTAATTTTTGTTAATGCCTAATATTTTCTATTTGCATGTAAGATCCTTTATAAAAGTTTTATGTCAAAACCACTTGTCAGTAATGTCTAAATTTTAATTCTTTTAGTTTGGATCGAGCTCTAAGGGTAACATCACATTTTTTGGCCAAATTTTAAATTCATCAAAAAAAAACTCAAATTTGACATTGATATTTATATTTGCATGTAAAATCCTTTGAAAATGTTTCATGTCAAAACGACTTGTCAGTAATGTTTAAATTATAATTTTTTTAGTTTTGGCCTCGAGCTCTAGGGATACCATCACATTTTTTGGCCAAATTTTAAATTCATCAAAAAAAATTTCAAATTTGACATTGATATTTATATTTGCATGTAAAATCCTTTGAAAATGTTTCATGTCAAAACGGCTTGTCAGTAATGTTTAAATTATAATTTTTTTAGTTTTGTCCTCGAGCTCTAGGTGTACCATCACATTTTTTGGCCAAATTTTAAATTCATCAAAAAACATGCCAAATTTGACATGGATATTTATATTTGCATGAAATATCCTTTATAAAAGTTTCATGTCAAAACGACTTGTCAGTAATGTCTAAATTATATATTTTTTAGTTTTGGCCTCGAGCTCTAGTGGTACCATCACATTTTTTGGCCAAATTTTAAATTCATCAAAAAATTTTCCAAATTTGACATGGATATTTCTACTTGCATGTAAAATCCTTTGTAAAAATTTCATGTCAAAAAGACTTGTCAGTAATGTTTAAATTATAATTTTTTTAGTTTTGGCCTCGAGCTCTAGTGGTACCATCACATTTTTTTGCCAAATTTTAAATTCATCAAAAAATTCGCCAAATTTGACATGGATATTTCTATTTGCATCTAAAATCCTTTGTAAAAATTTCATGTCAAAAAGACTTGTCAGTAATGTATAAATTATAATTTTTTAAGTTTTGGCTTCGAGCTCTAGGGGTAACATCACAATTTTTGGCCAAATTTTAAATTCATCAAAGAATTTTCCAAATTTGACATCGATATTTATATTTGCATGTAAAATTCTTTGTAAAAGTTTCATGTCAAAAAGACTTGTCAGTAATGTCTAAATTATAATTTTTTTAGTTTTGGATCGAGCTCTAGGGGTAACATCACATTTTTTGGCCAAATTTTAAATTCATCAAAAAAAATTTCAAATTTGACATTGATATTTATATTTGCATGTAAAATCCTTTGAAAATGTTTCATGTCAAAACGGCTTGTCAGTAATGTTTAAATTATAATTTTTTTAGTTTTGTCCTCGAGCTCTAGGGGTAACATCACATTTTTTGGCCAAATTTTAAATTCATCAAAAAACATGCCAAATTTGACATGGATATTTATATTTGCATGAAAGATCCTTTATAAAAGTTTCATGTCAAAACGACTTGTCAGTAATGTATAAATTATAACTTTTTAAGTTTTGGCCTCGAGCTCTAGGGGTAACATCACAATTTTTGGCCAAATTTTAAATTTTTCAAAAAATTTTCCAAATTTGACATTGATATTTATAATTGCATGTAAATTCCTTTGTAAATGTTTCATGTCAAAACGACTTGTCAGTAATGTTTAAATTATAATTTTTTTAGTTTTGGCCTCGAGCTTTAGGGGTACCATCACATTTTTTGGCCAAATTTTAAATTCATCAAAAAATTTGCCAAATTTGACATGGATATTTCTATTTTCATGTAAGATCCTTTATAAAAGTTTCATGTCAAAACGACCTTTCAGTAATGTATAAATTATAATTTTTAAGTTTTGGCCTCGAGCTCTAGGGGTAACTTCACAATTTTTGGCCAAATTTTAAATTCATCAAAAAACGTGCCAAATTTGACATGGATATTTATATTTTCATGTAAAATCCTTTGTAAAAGTTTCATGTCAAAAAGACTTGTCATTAAGGCCTAATTTTAATTTTTGTTAGTTTTGGCATCGAGCTCTAGGGCTAACATCACATTTTTTGGCCAAATTTTAAATTCATTAAAAAATTTGCCAAATTTGACATGGATATTTATATTTGCATGTAAGATCCTTTATAAAAGTTTTATGTCAAAACCACTTGTCAGTAATTTCTAAATTATAATTTTTTTAGTTTTGGATCGAGCTCTAGGGGTAACATCACATTTTTTGGCCAAATTTTAAATTCATCAAAAAAATTTCAAATTTGACATTGATATTTATATTTGCATGTAAAATCCTTTGAAAATGTTTCATGTCAAAACGACTTGTCAGTAATGTCTAAATTATAATTTTTTTTAGTTTTGGCCTCGAGCTCTAGCGGTACCATCACATTTTTTGGCCAAATTTTAAATTCACCAAAAAATTCGCCAAATTTTAAATTCATGTCAAAAAGACTTGTCAGTAATGTATAAATTATAATTTTTTATGTTTTGGACTCGAGCTCTAGGGGTAACATCACAATTTTTGGCCAAATTTTAAATTCATCAAAGAATTTTCCAAATTTGACATCGATAATTATATTTGCATGTAAAATCATTTGTAAATGTTTCATGTCAAAAAGACTTGTCAGTAATGTCTAAATTATAATTTTTTTAGTTTTGGCATCGAGCTCTAGGGGTAACATCACATTTTTTGGCCAAATTTTAAATTTATCGAAAAATTTTCCAAATTTGACATTGATATTTATAATTGCATGTAAAATCCTTTGTAAATGTTTCATGTCAAATTGACTTCTCAGTAATGTTTAAATTATAATTTTTTTAGTTTTCGCCTCGAGCTTTAGAGGTACCATCACATTTTTTGGCCAGATTTTAAATTCATCAAAAAAACGTGCCAAATTTGACATGGATATTTATATTTGCATGTAAGATCCTTTATAAAAGTTTCATGTCAAAACAATTTGTCAGTAATGTCTAAATTATAATTTTTTTAGTTTTGGCCTCGAGCTCTAGTGACCATAACATTTTTTGGCCAAATTTTAAATTTATCAAAAAATTTGCCAAGTTTGTTTTGGATATTTCTATTTGCATCTAAAATCCTTTTTAAAAATTTCATGTCAAAAAGACTTGTCAGTAATGTATAAATTATAATTTTTTAAGTTTTGGTCTCGAGCTCTAGGGTAACATCACAATTTTTGGCCAAATTTTAAATTCATCAAAGAATTTTCAAAATATGACATCGATATTTATATTTGCATGTAAAATCCTTTGTAAAAGTTTCATGTCAAAAAGACTTGTTAGTAATGTCTAAATTATAATTTTTTTAGTTTTGGCATCGAGCTCTAGGGGTAACATCACATTTTTTGGCCAAATTTTAAATTTATCAAAAAATTTTCCAAATTTGACCTGGATATTTCTATTTGCATCTAAAATCCTTTGTAAAAATTTCATGTCAAAAAGACTTGTCAGTAATGTATAAATTATAACTTTTTAAGTTTTGGCCTCGAGCTTTAGGGGTAACATCACAATTTTTGGACAAATTTTAAATTCATCAAAAAATGTGCCAAATTTGACATGGATATTTATATTTGCATGTAAAATCCTTTGTAAAAGTTTCATTTCATAAAGACTTGTCATTAATGTCTAAATTATAATTTTTTTAGTTTTGGCCTCGAGCTCCTGGGGTAACATGACATATTTTGGCTAAATTTTAAATTCATCAAAAAACGTGCCAAATTTGACATGGATACTTATATTTGCATGTAAAATCCTTTGTAAAAGTTTCATGTCAAAAAGACTTGTCATTAAAGTCTAAATTATAATTTTTTTTAGTTTTGGCATCGAACTCTAGGGGTAACATCACATTTTTTGGCGAAATTTTAAATTCATCAAAAAATTTGCCAAATTTGGCATGAATATTTCTATTTGCATGTAAAATCCTTTGTAAAAATTTCCTGTCAAAAAGACTTGATAATAATGTCTAAATTATAATTTTTTAAGTTTTGGCCTAGAGAGCTCTAATGGTACCATCACAATTTTTGGCCAAATTTTAAATTCATCAAAAAAATTTCCATATTTGACATCGATATTTATATTTGCATGTAAAATCCTTTGTAAAAGTTTCATGTCAAAAAGACTTGTCAGTAATGTCTAAATTATATTTTTTTTAGTTTTGGCAACGAGCTCTAGGGGTAACATCATATTTTTTGGCCAAATTTTAAATTTATCAAAAAAAATTCCAAATTTGACATTGATATTTATAATTTCATGTAAAATCCTTTGAAAATGTTTCATGTCAAAACGACTTGTCAGTAATGTTTAAATAATAATTCTTTTAGTTTTGGCCTCGAGCTCTAGGGGTACCATCACATTTTTTGGCCAAATTTTAAATTCATCAAAAAACGTGCCAAATTTGACATGGATATTTATATTTGCTTGTAAGATCCTTTATAAAAGTTTCATGTCAAAACGACTTGTCAGTAATGTCTAAATTATAATTTTTTTTAGTTTTGGCCTCGAGCTCTAGCGGTACCATCACATTTTTTGGCCAAATTTTAAATTCACCAAAAAATTCGCCAAATTTGACATGGATATTTCTATTTGCATCTAAAATCCTTTGTAAAAATTTCATGTCAAAAAGACTTGTCAGTAATGTATAAATTATAATTTTTTATGTTTTGGACTCGAGCTCTAGGGGTAACATCACAATTTTTGGCCAAATTTTAAATTCATCAAAGAATTTTCCAAATTTGACATCGATATTTATATTTGCATGTAAAATCATTTGTAAAAGTTTCATGTCAAAAAGACTTGTCAGTAATGTCTGAATTATAATTTTTTTAGTTTTGGCAACGAGCTCTAGGGGTAACATCACATTTTTTGGCCAAATTTTAAATTTATCGAAAAATTTTCCAAATTTGACATTGATATTTATAATTGCATGTAAAATCCTTTGTAAATTTTTCATGTCAAATTGACTTCTCAGTAATGTTTAAAATATAATTTATTTAGTTTTCGCCTCGAGCTTTAGAGGTACCATCACATTTTTTGGCCAGATTTTAAATTCATCAAAAAAACGTGCCAAATTTGACATGGATATTTATATTTGCATGTAAGATCCTTTATAAAAGTTTCATGTCAAAACAATTTGTCAGTAATGTCTAAATTATAATTTTTTTAGTTTTGGCCTCGAGCTCTAGTGACCATAACATTTTTTGGCCAAATTTTAAATTTATCAAAAAATTTGCCAAGTTTGATTTGGATATTTCTATTTGCATCTAAAATCCTTTTTAAAAATTTCATGTCAAAAAGACTTGTCAGTAATGTATAAATTATAATTTTTTAAGTTTTGGTCTCGAGCTCTAGGGTAACATCACAATTTTTGGCCAAATTTTAAATTCATCAAAGAATTTTCAAAATATGACATCGATATTTATATTTGCATGTAAAATCCTTTGTAAAAGTTTCATGTCAAAAAGACTTGTTAGTAATGTCTAAATTATAATTTTTTTAGTTTTGGCATCGAGCTCTAGGGGTAACATCACATTTTTTGGCCAAATTTTAAATTTATCAAAAAATTTTCCAAATTTGACCTGGATATTTCTATTTGCATCTAAAATCCTTTGTAAAAATTTCATGTCAAAAAGACTTGTCAGTAATGTATAAATTATAACTTTTTAAGTTTTGGCCTCGAGCTCTAGGGGTAACATCACAATTTTTGGACAAATTTTAAATTCATCAAAAAATGTGCCAAATTTGACATGGATATTTATATTTGCATGTAAAATCCTTTGTAAAAGTTTCATTTCATAAAGACTTGTCATTAATGTCTAAATTATAATTTTTTTAGTTTTGGCCTCGAGCTCGAGGGGTAACATCACATATTTTGGCTAAATTTTAAATTCATCAAAAAACGTGCCAAATTTGACATGGATACTTATATTTGCATGTAAAATCCTTTGTAAAAGTTTCATGTCAAAAAGACTTGTCATTAAAGTCTAAATTATAATTTTTTTTAGTTTCTGCATCGAGCTCTAGGGGTAACATCACATTTTTTGGCCAAATTTTAAATTCATCAAAAAATTTGCCAAATTTGGCATGAATATTTCTATTTGAATGTAAAATCCTTTGTAAAAATTTCCTGTCAAAAAGACTTGATAATAATGTCTAAATTATAATTTTTTAAGTTTTGGCCTAGAGAGCTCTAATGGTACCATCACAATTTTTGGCCAAATTTTAAATTCATCAAAAAAATTTCCATATTTGACATCGATATTTATATTTGCATGTAAAATCCTTTGTAAAAGTTTCATGTCAAAAAGACTTGTCAGTAATGTCTAAATTATATTTTTTTTAGTTTTGGCAACGAGCTCTAGGGGTAACATCATATTTTTTGGCCAAATTTTAAATTTATCAAAAAAAATTCCAAATTTGACATTGATATTTATAATTTCATGTAAAATCCTTTGTAAATGTTTCATGTCAAAACGACTTGTCAGTAATGTTTAAATTATAATTTTTTTAGTTTTGGCCTCGAGCTTTAGGGGTACCATCACATTTTTGGCCAAATTTTAAATTCATCAAAAAACGTTCCAAATTTGACATGGATATTTATATTTGCATGTATGATACTTTATAAAAGTTTCATGTCAAAACAACTTGTCAGTAATATATAAATTATAATTTTTTTTAGTTTTGGCTTCGAGCTTTGGTGGTACCATCACATTTTTTGGCCAAATTTTAAATTCATCAAAAAATTTGGCAAATTTGACATGGATATTTCTATTTGCATGTAAGATCCTTTGTAAAAATTTCATGTCAAAACCACTTGTCAGTAATGTCTAAATTAAAATTTTTTTTAGTTTTGGCCTCGAGCTCTAGTGGTACCATCACATTTTTTGGCCAAATTTTAAATTCATCAAAAAATTTGCCAAATTTGACATGAATATTTCTATTTGCATGTAAAATCCTTTGTAAAAGTTTCATGTTAAAAAGACTTGTCAGTAATGTCTAAATTATAATTTTTTTTAGTTTTGGCCTCGAGCTCTAGGGGTACCATCACATTTTTTGGCCAAATTTTAAATTTATCAAAAAACGTGCCAAATTTGACATGGATATTTATATTTTCATGTAAGATCCTTTATAAAAGTTTCATGTCAAAACGATTTGTCAGTAATGTCTAAATTATAATTTTTTTTTAGTTTTGGCCTCGAGCTCTAGTGGTACCATAACATTTTTTGGCCAAATTTTAAATTCATCAAAAAATTTTCCAAATTTGACCTGGATATTTCTATTTGCATCTAAAATCCTTTGTAAAAATTTCATGTCAAAAAGACTTGTCAGTAATGTATAAATTATAACTTTTTAAGTTTTGGCCTCGAGCTCTAGGGGTAACATCACAATTTTTGGACAAATTTTAAATTCATCAAAAAACGTGCCAAATTTGACATGGATATTTATATTTGCATGTAAAATCCTTTGTAAAAGTTTCATGTCAAAAAGACTTGTCATTAATGTCTAAATTATAATTTTTTTAGTTTTGGCCTCGAGCTCGAGGGGTAACATCACATATTTTGGCTAAATTTTAAATTCATCAAAAAACGTGCAAAATTTGACATGGATATTTATATTTGCATGTAAAATCCTTTGTAAAAGTTTCATGTCAAAAAGACTTGTCATTAATGTCTAAATTATAATTTTTTTTAGTTTTGGCATCAAACTCTAGGGGTAACATCACATTTTTTGGCGAAATTTTAAATTCATCAAAAAATTTGCCAAATTTGGCATGAATATTTCTATTTGCATGTAAAATCCTTTGTAAAAATTTCCTGTCAAAAAGACTTGATAATAATGTCTAAATTATAATTTTTTTAGTTTTGGCCTAGAGAGCTCTAATGTTACCATCACAATTTTTGGCCAAATTTTAAATTCATCAAAAAAATTTCCATATTTGACATCGATATTTATATTTGCATGTAAAATCCTTTGTAAAATTTCATGTCAAAAAGACTTTTTAGTAATGTCTAAATTATAATTTTTTTAGTTTTGGCATTGAGCTCTAGGGGTAACATCATATTTTTTTGCCAAATTTTAAATTTATCAAAAAAATTCCAAATTTGACATTGATATTTATAATTTCATGTAAAATCCTTTGTAAATGTTTCATGTCAAAACGACTTGTCAGTAATGTTTAAATTATAATTTTTTTAGTTTTGGCCTCGAGCTTTAGGGGTACCATCACATTTTTTGGCCAAATTTTAAATTCATCAAAAAACGTGCCAAATTTGACATGGATATTTCTATTTGAATGTAAGATCCTTTATAAAATTTTCAAGTCAAAACGACTTGTCAGTAATGTCTAAATTAATTTTTTTTAGTTTTGGCCTCGAGCTCTAGTGGTATCATCACATTTTTTGTCCAAATTTTAAATTCATCAAAAAATTTGCAAAATTTGACATGGATATTTCTATTTGCATCTAAGATCCTTTGTAAAAATTTCATATAAAAAAGACTTGTCAGTAATGTATAAATTATAACTTTTTATGTTTTGGCCTCGAGCTCAAGGGGTAACATCACAATTTTTGGACAAATTTTAAATTCATCAAAAAACGTGCCAAATTTGACATGGATATTTATATTTGCATGTAAAATCCTTTGTAAAAGTTTTATGTCAAAAAGACTTGTCAGTAATGTCTAAATAATAATTTTTTTAGTTTTGGCATCGAGCTCTAGGGGTAACATCACATTTTTTGGCCAAATTTTAAATTTATCAAAAAAATTTCCAAATTTGACATTGATATTTATAATTTCATGTAAAATCCTTTGTAAATGTTTCATTTCAAAACGACTTGTCAGTAATGTTTAAATTATAATTTTTTTAGTTTTGGCCTCGAGCTTTAGGGGTACCATCACATTTTTTGGCCAAATTTTAAATTCTTTAAAAAACGTGCCAAACTTGACATGGATATTTATATTTGCATGTATGCTACTTTATAAAAGTTTCATGTCAAAACAACTTGTCAGTAATATATAAATTATAATTTTTTTTAGTTTTGGCCTCGAGCTTTGGTGGTACCATCACATTTTTTGGCCAAATTTTAAATTCATCAAAAAAGTTTCCAAATATGACATCGATATTTCTATTTGCATGTAAAATCCTTTGTAAAAGTTTCATGTCAAAACCACTTGTCTGTAATGTATAAATTAAATTTTTTTTTAGTTTTGGCCTCGAGCTCTAGGGGTACCATCACATTTTTTGGCCAAATTTTAAATTCATCAAAAAATTTGCCAAATTTGAAATGCATATTTCTATTTGCATGTAAAATCCTTTGTAAAAGTTTTATGGTAAAAAGATTTGTCAGTAATGTCTAAATTATAATTTTTTTTTAGTTTAGGCCTCAAGCTCTAGGGGTACTATCACATTTTTTGGCAAATTTTTAAATTCATCAAAAAACGTGCCAAATTTGACATGGATATTTATATTTGCATGTAAGATCCTTTATAAAAGTTTCATGTCAAAACGATTTGTCAGTAATGTCTAAATTATAATTTTTTTTAGTTTTGGCCTCGAGCTCTAGTGGTACCATAACATTTTTGGCGAAATTTTAAATTCATCAAAAAATTTGCCAAATTTAACCTGGATATTTCTATTTGCATCTAAAATCCTTTGTAAAAATTTCATGTCAAAAAGACTTGTCAGTAATGTATAAATTATAATTTTTTAAGTTTTGGCCTCGAGCTCTAGGGGTAACATCACAATTTTTGGCCAAATTTTAAATTCATCAAAAAAGCTTCCAAATATGACATCGATATTTCTATTTGCATGTAAAATCCTTTGTAAAAGTTTCATGTTAAAAAGACTTGTCAGTAATGTCTAAATTATAATTTTTTTTTAGTTTTGGCCTCGAGCTCTAGGGGTACCATCACATTTTTTGGCCAAATTTTGAATTCATCAAAAAATTTGCTAAATTTGACATGGATATTTCTATTTGCATGTAAAATCCTTTGTAAAAATTTCATGTCAAAACGACTTGTCAGTAATGTCTAAATTATAATTTTTTTAGTTTTTGCCTCGAGCTCTAGGGGTACCATCACATTTTTTGGCCAAATTTTAAATTCATCAAAAAATGTGCCAAATTTGACATGGATATTTATATTTACATGTAAGATCCTTTATATTAGTTTCATATCAAAACGACTTGTCAATAATGTCTAAATTATAATTTTTTTTAGTTTTGGCCTCAAGCTCTAGTGGTACCATCACATTTTTTTGTCCAAATTTTAAATTCATCAAAAAATTTGCCAAATTTGACATGGATATTTCTATTTGCATGTAAGATCCTTTAAAAAAGTTTCATGTCAAAACCACTTGTCAGTAATGTCTAAATTAAAATTTTTTTTAGTTTTGGCCTCGAGCCCTAGTGGTACCATCACATTTTTTGGCCAAATTTTAAATTCATCAAAAAATTTGCCAAATTTGACATGAATATTTCTATTTGCATGTAAAATTCTTTGTAAAAGTTTCATGTTATAAAGACTTGTCGGTAATGTCTAAATTATAATTTTTTTTAGTTTTGGCCTCGAGCTCTAGTGGTACCATCACATTTTTTGGCCAAATTTTAAATTCATCAAAAAATTTGCCAAATTTGACATGGATATTTCTATTTGCATCTAAGATCATTTGTAAAAATTTCATGTCAAAAAGACTTGTCAGTAATGTATAAATTATAATTTTTTAAGTTTTGGCCTCGAGCTCTAGGGGTAACATCACAATTTTTGGACAAATTTTAAATTCATCAAAAAACGTGCCAAATTTGACATGGATGTTTATATTTGCATGTAAAATCCTTTTTAAAAGTTTCATGTCAAAAAGACTTGTCAGTAATGTCTAAATTATAATTTTTTAAGTTTTGGATCGAGCTCTAGGGGTACCATCACATTTTTTGGCCAAATTTTAAATTCATCAAAAAATTTTCCAAATTTGACATGAATATTTCTATTTGCATGTAAAATCCTTTGTAAAAATTTCATGTCAAAAAGACTTTTCAGTAATGTATAAATTATAATTTTTTAAGTTTTGGCCTCGAGCTCTAGCTTGATTTTACATGCAAATAGAAATATTCATGCCAAATTTGGCAAATTTTTTGATGAATTTAAAATTTAGCCAAAAAATGTGATGGTACCACTAGAGCTCGAGGCCAAAACTAAAAAAAATTTTAATTTAGACATTACTAACAAGTGGTTTTGACATGAAACTTTTATAAAGGATCTTACATGCAAATAGAAATATCCATGTCAAATTTGGCAAATTTTTTGAAGAATTTAAAATTTGGACAAAAAATGTGATGGTACCACTAGAGCTTGAGGCCAAAACTAAAAAACATAATAAAATTTGTCCAAATTTGTCCAAATTTGGTTTAGGGTTTAGGGTTTAGGGTTTAGGGTTTAGGGTTTAGGGTTTAGGGTTTAGGGTTTAGGGTTTAGGGTTTAGGGT